>QLOS01002969.1:0-15397 GCA_003313725.1 Russula sp. MG48 | reverse complement strand
CTCGGGATGAGATGCGACGCATTGAAGGAGAGCGAGGGCATTGCAGACGCGGTTCGATACATGCGCTGTCAAGTTGGGCGGGGAGAGCATTGGATAGACGGACACGATCTCCTGGAGGAGAGCTGGCATGATACCTAAGATCGAGTAAGTTGATGGGATGACGGTCGGGAAGGGTGAGGCTGACCGAAAGCATGCCACAGCACGAGGGCAAGGTCATCGTACTGCTCGCGCTTTTTAGAGAGCTCGAGAAGGGCAGCTTCTCGGGTGTCTGGATCCATGAGGTCTACGACAAGACCGTAGATGCTGTTCTCGTCATTGGTGACAGGCAAACCGGGACTTAATCTTAATCCATGGGGAAGGGTGTGGGCATCGGTGATGAACTGAGGGACTGGAGGATGAGGAGTGGGATGGGCGATAGCAGCGGCGATTGTCGAAGGTGTGTCTGTATATAATGAACGCTGATATGGGTTGTAAGTTAATTGATGGTCCATGGCAATGGCAGACATTGTCTGTGCCTTTCTTTGCCTTGATGACCACCACAGTCTCAAGTCCACGTAAGGTTCGCCATCACGTGGCGGCCACTCTCTCAACTGTAACCGACCGCGACAATGCCAGGGCCTATCCTCGCTCGACCCGCCCAGCTAAATCTCACTGCCATACTCACCTCCCAACACCCAACAATAGATCTCCACCTTCCTGCCTATGAGGCCTCAACGCGCAATTTCTCACAGGCGATCGCAGATTTTAATACCCGCGCTATAGCCGAAATCAATCAACGTCGGGAAGCGCACACCACAGAGGTGAAGAGACTGGCAGAGCGCGTTCAGAATATCGAAAAGGAGACGAATCAATGCAAGATAGAGGAAATAGAACTTATTGGCGGTTGCGTCACGCGTCCATTCGTTTCGGCTTTGACTTGCTGAGTTGGGTCTCCGTTGCAGTGCTGGAACACGAGCGTGAGGAAGCTAAGGAGGCCGAATCCTATGTCTCTGGGCTCAGACGCCAAGGCGCCGCCCAGCGCGAAGCAGTCGCGGCTCTCGACGCAGATATCGAGCAATACCGTGCCCGAGTGGCAAACCTCCGCAACGGTCGGTTTTTCCCCTACATCCGTACTTCCGCCCCTTTGAGACCTCCTCCCCCACAGAGCGAGAACTGGAGCGCAGAACATTAGCCATGCATATCTCACCCACATCTGCAGACTTGCGAGCCTGCGAGCGTGCTTGGCGCTGTGTCATTGAGGGCGTCGGTCCGGAGCAGCTTCTAATACGCTATTTCTTCAAAGATGGCGAAGGCTCGCGTTACACGCGTGAGGCGAACTTCGTACTTGATGTCTCATCGCCCTCGTACAAAGGTATGTCTCAACAATTATATCTGCTTTATCCGTGAACCGACCATAGTTCATAGTCTTAACTTCGACACCGCTATTACCCACGTTACCAATATTGCTGGATCAATTGAACGAGTCGCAGGATGTGTATTACTTCATCAAGTGTATGCGTCAGGCCTATATGAAGCTTTTCTCATAGATTTCACGTGTTGAGGGTGGGATGTGTACTGTAATGCCTTCACTTAACTGTGTACTGTACTTGTTGATTGGGAACGGCGAGCAAACATGGACAAACACCGGACTTGTTTCTTCCGCCCCGCTTTATGCTTCCAGCAGTGGCGAACACAATGAATGCCCTGCTCAAACGCTGCTATTCTACCCTCCCTGAAGCTGCTGCCGCCGCAAGGACAGCGTCAACTCCACTCGCCGTCCGCCTTCGTCGTTCGAGAAAACTTCCCACTGCTGCTGGTGAATCCGATGCGCTCCCCAGCGGTCTAACTCCTACAGAATTTGCCCGCTACCAGCGCGCCCTCGCCAAAGGCGAGCTTCTACGGCCAGATGGAACAGAGCCCACGGAGGGCGAGTGGCTCGAAAAACTCAACTCGCGACGGTCTCGGCTGCGCGGGACGCGACAAGTCGTGACGCCGTCGGGGGCGACGGAAACGCGGGTCGTGGGCGAGAAGGTCTACCTGCCCAACATCATCTTCCGCCTCGTCCCCAACTTCACTCCCCCCGGAAAACCGTACAACCCTTACGAAGCGACGTTCCGCATCCCGCAGTCGGTCACCAAGACGGACGTGCGCGCGTACCTCGCCGCGGTGTACGGCGTGCAGACGACGTACATCCGCACGGACAACTACGTGGCGCCCTTGCAGCGCGCGTGGAACACGGCTTGGGTGCGCGGCAGGTCGTACCGCACGTACAAGCGCGCCGTCGTCGGGCTCGTCGAGCCGTTTTACTACCCGATGATGGTCGAGGATATGTCCACGGAGGACCGCGAGGCGCGCGAACGGTTTTTGGAGCAGGAGTATCTCGTCAAGTCGAGCAAGGATTTGGTGAAGGGCCTGCTGCTGCGGATCACGAAGAAAAACTCGCCCGGATGGGCCTGGCGCGGAGACCTGACCACGCGTCGGGGCACGATATTGAAGAAGATCGCGGAACAGCGGGCGTTGAGGGAGCAATTTATTCAGGTTACCAAGGAGCGCGTGCAGGAGACGCGTCGCGAGGAGACACGCGAGCATTAGACTTGCGTCTACTTCCATTTGCATGGTGACACGTTGTATCTATAGACTTTTGTCATTCCCATGCACTTTACGGCACCTGTGCTGTCCCCCTGATGTGGGCCAGAATTTACCCTTTGAAGTGCGCGCCGATCTTTGATGCCCCTCCCCATCCTGGGGTTTGTAATCGTGATGCTGTATATGAGTCACATGGCTGCAATTTCCAAAAGCCTTTTCCAGTTGGCGAAGTCGCGTAAAAGTCGCGTATGGGTATATAATCGAGTGCCCAGCGTTCCCCACGGTGCCGTCGATTGTGCCACCTCTCACTACTTCACCACCCACTGTCGTGCTCGCCTTTACCTTCGAAGGTAGTCATGATGTCCCCGGATGTCATTTGTCACCACCTTGAGGGCTGGGGACCCGTCTCTAGGCTTCGTCCTTTTGATCTCACCCCTTGCTTTGAAGACGCGGTCCTGTTTTCAGTTCCCCTCGCGTCCCTCACCATTCTCGGTCTTTTTCGAGTGTGGAGTTTGTGCAGACTAAACGCACTCCAACGCACCCAGAAGATAAATGTGTGGCTCCTGTGGAGCAAGTTGGTATGTGGGCTCTTTGGGTTCTATGTGGCCTTAGTCGGTTCGGTTCCGAATTCTTACCGTAACACACACGCACCAGGCCACCCTCGGGCTGGTCGTATCACTCAGCCTCGTCAATCTGGCCATTGCCAGTATTCATCCCCAATGGATCCATTTCTTTCCGTCGTTGGTCCTGGAAGTTGCCGCGTTCCTGGTTCTCCCGCTACTCACCTATCTGAGTCATACTCGGACCCGGCGCTCATCCACCATCGCCCTACTATTTTGGTTGGCTTATTTTGCCGCCCTGCTGATTTGGTCCCGCACAACTCTCGAGGTTGCGCCCCCGCACTTGCAACCCATCATTGCCCTGCGGTGGGGAATCGGCGGACTCGGCATCGTTGCGTTCGCGCTCGAGTGCTTGGGTCCAGAGTTCCGTGCCGAGCCCGATGACAAACCGCGTCTGAATCCAGAAAGTCCGCTGTTGACTGCGAACATCTTTAGCGTGTGGACGTTCGGGTGGCTCACGCCTCTAATGAAGAAGGGCGCGAAACAGTACATTACCGAAGATGACCTCCCCGAGCTTGTTCCCGAGGACGAGTCTACCAAGCTTGGCCAGACGCTGCAGGGCGCCATGAAGAAACAGTAGGTTTTACGCATCTTTGAGCGTGTGAGCGGACTAACCGAGCCCACCCTTCTTTCAGCAAATCTCTGTGGACGGCTCTGTTTGTCTCGTACGGAGGACCTTTCGTTGTTGCAGCTTGGTTTAAGATCATGCAAGACTGCCTTTCGTTCCTTCAGCCCCAGCTCTTACGTCTCTTCCTCTCGTTTATCTCTGCGTATCAAAGTGCAAGGCTATACGGCACGGACGACAAGCCGGCCCCGAGTCCGATGCAAGGCTTTTCGATCGCCACTCTCATGTTCACTGCCGCTATCATACAGTCGATCGTCCTCCATCAGGTTAGCTTTCTTTCTAAATGTACTCGCTTTCGTTGACATCCTCTGTAGTATTTCCAGCGTTGCTACGAGACTGGCATGCGAGTTCGTGGCGGACTTATCACGGCAATTTATCAAAAAGCCCTCGTCTTGTCCAACGACGAGCGCGGTAAGGCATCAGGGGACATTGTCAATCTGATGTCAGTCGATGCCTCGAGGCTTCAAGACTTGTGCACGTACGGGCTCATGGCTATTTCGGCCCCATTCCAGGTAACGGATAATGCTGCGCGAACAAATACATCAATTTTGACAATACGGCGTTTGAAAGGTCACGCTTGCATTCATCTCGCTGTACGACCTCCTCGGGTGGTCTGCATTCGTGGGGGTCGCCATCATGTTGTTTTCAGTCCCGTTGAATACCGTGATCGCAAATTTCTTGAAGAACCTTCAGATAAAGCAGATGAAAAACAAGGACAAGCGTTCGCGTCTGATGAGCGAATTATTGGCGAACATCAGGAGGTACACCCTGCCAGACTAAGACCGACATCTCTTGGTACTAACACACACCCTCCCCTGTGTTTAGCATCAAGTTGTACGCTTGGGAGCACGCGTTCCTCCGCCGCATTCTATTCGTGCGAAATGAGGAGGAGCTCAAGTTGCTCAAGAAAATTGGAATCTATACTGTGCGCGTTTGTCCATTGTTGTGACCTCCTGTGTTGAGATCAACGCTCCTTGGATTCAGGCATTTAACACAACGCTTTGGGGTGGTATCCCATGTAAGTGGCGTCCAAATGCCCCTGGATATCTATCTGACTAGGGTGGATGACGCAGTGCTGGTCGCATTCAGTTCCTTTGCTACTGCTGCCGCGGTATCCTCTAAGCCACTAACCAGCGATGTGATATTCCCCGCGATATCTTTGTTCATGCTATTGCAGTTTCCTCTCGCGATGGTAACTCTTCAGCTCTGTGTGATTACGATCACGTGAACTCATCTCATATCCAGGCCGCCATTATCACCAACCAACTCATTGAAGGACTCGTCTCTGCCAAGCGCCTCAAAACATTTTTGGATGGTGATGAGCTCCAGCCAGACGCCCGGGAGGTCTCACTGAGCCCTAACCTTTGCACTGGAGACGTGGTATGTTATTCGGAATGTTGTGACGGGAATGTACTTGGTAACGAGGTCTCAGGTGTTAGAAATCGAGAACGGTGAATTCACTTGGTCTAAGGACGCCACCACCCCGACTCTCGAAGGCATCAATTTGGTTATACGAAAAGGCGAGCTGATAGGGATTGCCGGGCGGGTCGGCGCCGGCAAGGTTTGTCTGTCTAATGGTGTCTTAACTGGTACGCGTCTCACCAGCGCAGTCGAGTCTCCTTTCAGCAATTATCGGAGACATGCGCCGGATTGAAGGCAAGGTCTCTTTACACGGCACCGTAGCGTACGCTCCGCAGAACCCATGGTAAGGTGTGCCATATTCAAGTCCAGAACAGTCCATTGAACCTTCGGCCAGGCTGATGGGGGCCTCCATCCGCGACAACATTTTGTTTTCTCACGAGTACGACGAGGCATTCTATAATCTGGTACTTGATGGTGCGTACCTCAAGGACTACCGGCGGTTGTGCGCACCTTACATTTACCCTCGTCCTTGGTATAGCATGCGCGCTTCGTCCAGACTTGGAGCTCTTGCCCAACGCCGATATGACCGAAGTCGGGGAGAAAGGTATTCCTGTCGTTTCAAGTTACGGTGATCATTTATTAATGGCTATTAGGGATCACTGTATGTCAATCTGGAACGTGATTTGGTGCAGCCTTGACATGAATGTACAGCTGAGTGGGGGCCAACGTGCCCGCGTCTCTCTGGCTCGTGCTGTGTATGCGCGTGCAGATCTGTATGGACGTTCGCTGTGACGTTGGAACATCCTACTAATTCATTGAAGGGTACTACTCGACGATGTGCTGGCCGCTGTTGACTCACAAGTCGCGCGGCAAGTCTTTGGTGAGTCGCATGCTCTGTTTCCATATCCAGCAGAGATAACTGACATTGCGCTTGTTCAGATCAAGTTATCGGGCCACGTGGATTGCTTGCAACCAAAGCTAGAGTTGTCGTCACGCACAGCATATCGTTCCTGTCCAAGTTTGATCAGCTTGTCTACGTACGACGCGGTATTATCGCCGAGTCAGGACCATATGCCAAGCTTGTTGCAGACAAAGAAAGTCACGTCTATAAATTGATGTCAGTATAGCTTCATACAATACTTCGGCAATCCCTCAATCACTGACTTGATTATAGTCACGGCCATGGTCATACGAGCGGGTCGCCTTCATCTGGAAGCGTGACGCCCTTCGGGAACGACGACATTCCCTCACAGTCAGGTAGCTCCACCCACACAGAGGAAGGCATCTTGACCACGGAGAAGCTTGACACGATTGGGGAGAAACTCACCCGCAAGAGAAGCTTTGGCCGTGCGGCTCTCGCGCCAGTCACATCCCAAACAACGAAGGCCTCCTCTGGGGGCCTTAGTGAGGAGCAAAGCGCTCAGGGACGAGTAAAATCGTATGTATACTGGCGTTACATCGAGGCAGCATCAACGGCCGGATGCGCATTTTTTGTCATTGCAATGATCCTGCAGCAGGCGCTGCAGATCTTTGGTTCGTTCGCGTTGAAGCATTGGAGCGAGGGCAACCGCGAGAGTGGCGAGAATAAGAGTGCCGTGAAATACCTCTGGGCATATGGTCTCATATCGTTGTCTTCCGCGGTGCTCAACTGCATGGCGTCGATCTTAATCTTGGTGTTATGTTCGTTAAGGAGCTCGAAGCGTTTACACGATGCGGTGCGTTGGTCATCTCCCCTGCTTCCAATCCTTGCTGATCGAGCCCGGCGCAGATGCTTCATTCGGTTATCCGCGCTCCGCTGACCTTCTTCGAGCTCACACCCTCTGGCCGGTAAGTATCTTCTATCTGGATTCTGCATATTGTACGACCTCTGAATTGCCACCGCTAGGATTCTAAACTTGTTTACAAAAGACACGAATGTCGTGGACCAGATGTTGGCAAGAGTAAGTGCATGTTTCAATCGGGCAGCGACTCCGCTTAGAGCATGCCGCTCTCAGGTTATGCAGTTTGTCGTCCGCACGTTGTGCTCTTCCGTTGGAATAATCATCGTCATCGGATCGAGTTTCCCGCCTTTCCTAATCGCGATAATTCCTCTTGGCTGGATATACACCCGTTTTATGATGTTAGTGTCGTCGTTTTTGTTTTCGTAAAGCATATTGACCCTTGGCCTGCAGATACTACCTTGCTACATCGCGCGAACTCCAACGTCTGAACTCTGTTTCTCGCTCCCCTATCATCTCCTGGTTTTCTGAATCGCTCAGTGGTCTATCCACGATCCGTGCATTCAACCAGCAGGCCGTTTTCACCGAAATTAATGAACACCGTGTCGATCGCAATCAGATGTGCTATCTACCGAGCACATCCGTTAACCGGTGGCTGGCTGTACGCCTCGAGTTCATTGGCGCATCAATAATTTTCATATCATCTTTGCTGGCGGTGGGCGCTCTGATAACGAGCGGTGTTGACGCGGGACTTGTGGGTCTTGTTCTTTCGTATGCGCTTAGCACGACGAGTTCGTTGGTGAGTACGCTGGCCATGCCGGCTCGTGAGGAATGTCCTGAAGACCTCGTAGAACTGGCTTGTGCGCTCGGCGAGCGAAGTGGAACAGAACATTGTCAGCGTGGAACGGATGTTGCAATACATCGAGCTCAAGCCCGAAGCACCATATGAGATCCCGGAAACTCATCCAGAAGGTGTATGGCCGGCGGAGGGACGTATCGAATTCAGGTGCCCTCCCTCCGAAATGTCGGCGCCAATGCGACTGCTAACAGCCCCCCGTTGACAGGGATTACTCGCTCAGATATCGTCCCGACCTGGGTTTGGTACTCAAGGATATTTCTGTGACACTGGTATCATCTTCGGTGCTTGGGCACGAGAATTGTACTAACCAGCTCGTACTAGAACCCGGGAGAAAAGATAGGGATCTGTGGCCGAACTGGCGCCGGGAAATCATCTGTAAGTCCAGCCTAGTTTGCTGCTAATGTGCCCTGTGCTAATCGACCACTGCAGCTGCTGCTCGCATTATTCCGTATAATTGAGCCCGCTGGTGGAGCGATTCTAATTGACGGGGTTGATATCACCACGATCGGACTTCATGACTTGCGCTCAGCAATGACAATTGTCCCACAATCGCCAGACCTGTTTGAAGGAACCATGCGCGAGAACATCGATCCCGTCGGTGAATACCAAGATGCTGATATCTGGGAGGCGCTCGAGCAGGTGAATTTGCCTTCGACTATGTATGAGGTGTTTGTCATTGATATCATTGGATGGAATAGGCCCACTTGAAGGAGTACGTGGATAGCCTCCCTGAGAGGCTTGATGCGCCCGTCAGAGAGGGTGGCTCGTCCCTCTCTGCGGGGCAGAGGCAGCTCGTTTGTTTTGCTCGGGCATTGCTCCGCAAGACTAAAATTTTGGTTCTGGATGAAGGTGAGTGCGCCCCCTAGGAGAACCGAACTCCACAGACGTTCGTTTCCAGCAACATCTGCGGTGGACCTCGAGACGGATAAGGCTGTTCAAGAGATCATTCGTGGCCCACAGTTCAAAAACACAACTATCCTCACCATTGCGTGAGTAACGTGAAATAGGTACTTGATGTCATTTATCTGACGTGTTCACAGGCACCGTCTTAA
This sequence comes from Russula sp. MG48, assembly GCA_003313725.1. NCBI lineage: Eukaryota > Fungi > Basidiomycota > Agaricomycetes > Russulales > Russulaceae > Russula > Russula sp. MG48. Next base: position 6,596 of record QLOS01002969.1, on the reverse strand, counting down.
TACCATCATGGATTCGGATCGCATCTTGGTCCTGGACGCGGGCAGGGTAAGCGGAACGTAAATTTTGTCTACGGAAGTTGTGACCGATCCATTCGTAGGTTGTCGAACTTGACGCACCTAGCAACTTGTTGATAAAGCCGGGTTCTACGTTCCGCTCGCTGGCTGTCGAGGCTGGGCTGATATAAAATATCCCATCCAGAGGACGACCGTCTTCTGGATCGTGATGATTGTCAACAAAAGGAGGCTAATTAACACGGAGAAATATTTCTTGCAATTCCCTTGTACTTAGAATCTCGACCAAGTAGACAATATTTTGATGGATTCTTTTTTCCCTGGTTCTTATTATGATGGTGACCCCACCGCCTTGCGTTGGCCGTGCCACACATTCACATTCGTTCGGAGACTGGGGATAGTTTCGTCACGTGCTGTGGAAATACATACAGCGCGACGCTGAGGACAACGATGTTCAGAAAGCACGGTCTATCATTATCATTTTATGCTACCCGCACTCGTCTCTTCTCAACCTCAGCGCGCAACCAGTCGAACCGCGCCATCGTCTACTCCCAGAACGGCCAGCCAGCAGATGTCGTGCGCGCCCTCACCATCCCGAGCCTCCCCGCGCCTCCCCCACGAACGGTGAACGTGCGCTTCATCCTGTCGCCCATAAATCCGGCAGACGTGAACGTCATCGAGGGGGTGTACCCCGCCAAGCCGCGACCGCACATCTTTCCCGGCGTAGAGGGGGGCGGCGACGTGTTTGTCGGCGGGAACGAGGGGCTCGCGGAGGTCACGCGCGTCGGCGAGGGCGTGGAGGGCCTCAGGCGCGGCGACTGGGTCGTGATGGGGGCGAGCCAGGTCGGCACTTGGCGGAGCGCCGCGAACGTGCGCGAGGGGCACCTGTTGAAAGTGCGGAGGCTCGAGGGCCTCTCGGAAGTGAACGCGGCGACGATGATGGTGCGCTTTTTGCAGCTTCTTATATATGTATCGAGCCCTCACCTTTTCCTCCACAGGTCAACCCCGCGACTGCACACTGCCTTCTGTCGCACTTTATCACTCTGGAGAGCGGTCAGTGGGTCGTTCAAAACGGCGCGAATAGCGCGGTGCGTCATAACTGGGGTCATGACGGGTAAGGGAGCTTAAATCGCTGTCGTCATAGGTTGGTCAGGCCGTCATACAACTCGCGAGGAATGCCGGTCTAAAGACTATCAACTTTGTACGGGGCCGGTGGGTGATATACGGCAGCTCGGTTCTGGGCTCGGATCTCACTAGTGATACATGCAGGGATGACATAGATGCATTGAAGCAAGAATTGGAAGATCTAGGTGCTACACACGTGGTCACGTACGACGAGCTGACGGACAAAAAGGCAATCAAGGCCAAAGTCAAAGAATGGACGAACGGCCAGGTATTGCTCCACCATATAATCGCCATGTACTGTATATTGACGCCTCCTACGCAAAAGGATATCCGCCTCGGTTTGAATTGCGTCGGCGGTGAGTCGACGACGGCTATGGCGGGCCTTCTGGGCAGCGACGCCCATCTGGTGACATACGGCGCAATGGCAAAACGTCCCTTATCCCTCCCTGCATCACTCTTCATATTCAAGAATCTCACAAGCCACGGATTTTGGCTTAGTCGGTGGTACAAAGACAACGTTGAAGGACAAACGAGGCTTGTTGACGAACTCGCACGCACCATGGCTTCTGGCAAGGTGAGTAGCTGTGCCCACTTTGAGGGAGATTGCGTGCTACGTGTTTGAACAGTTTAAAGAGCCAAAACACGAGATTGTCAAGATTAAAGGAGAAGCCAGGGAAGAGCAAGCTTCAAGTGCGATCAGGGAGGTATTCCAGAGAATAGCCTTGGGGGCTGTTAAGAAAAAAGTGATCCTCAAGGTCGAGGGGACAGACGAATAAGCACATTCCCCACTAGGAATCTGTATAATGTATTCATGACATATAGATGATATGTAACCGTACGCTAGCGCATCTTCCGATCCTCAAAGAATCGCTGGAAATTGCAAGTTATTGTTAGCGTTGATGGCAGGTGTGATGTGGTTATACTCACTCTCAAATGTCGCAATTGCCATGTGCACGTTAAGAGGAGTACGACTATCTGTGCGATGCTGTACCACACCGCACGGGAGTTCGTAGTTTCGGAAAGGTCACGAAAGTCTGCCTCGCGCTCACGCTGATACTGCTGCTCGCGGCGAATGTCCTCGATTTTTATATTGAGATCACGGATTTTACCAGCTAATGCCGAGACGTGTCCGCGATCATGATCCGCGTTAGGCTTAGTCGAACCGACGACAATGTCGAGGTGCAGGCGGATGTGTGCCGTAGGTCCGAACCAAGAAGAGGAATAGTTGGTCGACAGACACATCGAGTGATCGCCTGCGTCGTGAGAGGTGAAGGTGAAGCGTCCGTCGGGTGGACCACGCGTATTGGAGACGATGTGGCCAGTGTCCACTTCCTGCAAAAGATACATAGTACTAGGTTGAGGGGGTCTAGAAGCATTACTCACTGTGACCTGCACGAGGATTCCCAACTCTTCGTTAATTTTGTATTGCTGTCCCTGCTCATTCCATTCTAATGCGCGGTAGTGACCTAAAGTCAGCAGAAAGGGCTGGTTGAGAAAGATGTCGGCTAGTATGTCTTTTTGATAATGCTTACCCTCAACCACAGTGTCCCGGGGTAGTTCCTCGATGAAGCACCGCTTCTCATTTGCGTCGAGATAGAAGTGTAGAGCATTCACAGCCGATGTAAAAAGTAATAGACAGCAGAGCAGAAAACACGGCGACCGTGCATGGGAGTGGAACATGACGCACTGGGTGGCCGACGTGGAAAGGGCGTGTCAACGTGGAGACGAAGGAGGATTTAGACGCCGGGCGCGGATGGCCCGCCCCGACCACTGGCACGCGTGAGATCATTTCATACCTTGTTAAGTTAACGGCCTCGATGTCCAGCTCGCACAGATTCGAGCCGAGTGCGATAAAAAACAAACAAAAACGCGAACGAGTCTTTCAAAAAGCGAAGAAGGAGAAAGGTCAAGCCAAACTCCAGCGCCGACTTGAAATTGCAAAGCGCGAGGCAGACGATCCCAAAGCAAAAAAAGTATGCACGCCTCGCTGCTACTGTACTTGGATGATCTGACTATATTCTCGAAACGTTAGAAACGATTGGCGGAGAATGTCCCGCGCACACTTGAAAATACGCGCGAGTTTGATCCTTCCTTCTTGACGGCGGACCCCTCTTCTACCACTCCGCAAGACCCTTCTTCCTCAACTTCCGCTGCTGCACAACAGCAACCCGCAGCTGAGGCCGCAGCTGATATCGCGTCGGACCCGTTTGCCTCCTACTTTTCCTCCAGCGACGATCCGACTATCCCCCCAAAAGTGCTCATCACGACGTCGCCCAGAGCTACGCGCGCGACTTATGAGTTTTGCGACGAGCTCGTCGGGATCTTTCCGGGAGCGGAATTCCACAGACGACCAAAAACTCGGGGGTTTGAGATGGGAAAAATAGCGGGATGGGCGGCCGGGAGAGGGTTTAGCAATTTAGTGGTCGTAAACGAAAATACGAAGAAACCGAGTGCGTATCCCTAGCCCTGCGCTCTTGCCGCAACACCGTATAACCCTATTGAGCAGATGCAATAACGCTGGTACACTTACCCGATGGGCCTACCGCGTATTTCAGATTATCTTCTATTGAACTTACAAAAAAAATATTTGTACGTTTCTCAGTATTCTGCCAGAGCATTCTGCTTCACTACTGATCCTGAGAGCAGGGCCACGCGCGAGCAACACCCCATCATCCAGAGCTTGTGCTCAACAACTTTGTCACGCGTCTCGGACACACCGTCGGACGCATGTTCCAGACTTTTTTCCCGCCGTTGCCGGAATTCCAAGGTCGGCAAGTCGTCACGCTGCACAATCAGCGTGACTTTCTCTTCTTCAGACGGCATCGGTAAGTGGCTATCGCGTACCACAATTCTGTTCAATATCCCCAGGCTGACACGGCGGCGTCATCGAGGTACGCATTTCGTTCGACGGAAAAGGTCGCATTACAGGAGATCGGCCCGCGGTTCACCCTCAAGCTACGGTCGTTGAAGAAAGGACTGCCGGCGGTCAACTATTTAGGAGACGTCGCGAAACCGTTGGAGTTTGATGATTTCAGCGAGTCGGAAGAAAAGGCGGACAGAGCTGCAGACGATCAGCCGGAGCCGGATGCCGAAGAGAAATCGGCTGAGACGGTAAGACCATCGAAGAAAGTGCCGCCCAAGGCGGACGAGTATGAGTGGGTTTGGAAGGTGAGTGCGGCTGTGACTTGGAGGGTTGCACTTTGTTGAGCTCAACCCCAATAGCCAGAGCTCGAGACATCGAGACGCACATTTTTCCTGTGATATAGGCATACGTAGCTACACCTACATGCGACGGCATTTCTGGGGATCGTACTGGGCGAGCAGTTTAAGTGGTCGCTACTCCAGCCTGAGCAGCCTGACAACGCTACCCACGGACACCCTACGACGTAACGTGAATCCATGTTAACCTAGATGACGACCGTCTCAAAGCTGCGCCGACACGCTGGTCTTTTTGAGGATACTCACATATAAGAAGCCAGTAACCGCATGGTGATCATGGCTATGAGACTATAAACTGTAGGATAGGACTATCGAAATCGCGAAAAGGCGAGGTGCCCGAGCTGTGCCTCTGCTAATGATATCATCATAGCTATGTAGCCCTACTATCAGTATTGTGACCTGCGCGCCTCATCAATGTTGACGTCTCATCCCCGGCCCCTTCCCAGTCACGCGATTTCCTCTTGGGAAGGCTTCACAGGAACATCAGCGTGCTTCAGTAGGCTTCGGCAGAAAGCCTACCTTGCTTCCATTAACGGTGGCCTTTAATGCCACCACCCGTTTGCACCAAAGGAACCTGGCAAGCAATCGTTTGATTAACCATTGTCGACTGATGAATACCCGATCACCTTTTCGATGGCCTTCCGAACTTCCATCGCAAAGATGCGGCTAAAATCGAGCATGTCTGTTCGTCTGGCGGACAAGCAGAGAGAGCAATCTACGTCTCTCAACACAAAAGCCTCCGTCGTGACTGCCTCCACGCTTGGGTGATGTGCAAGAAGAAGAGCGGAACGATGCAAGTAGCTCCACAAATACCGGGGAGCAAGCCTTTTAAAGAGTAAATAAGGTGTGTACTTGGGGTATTTTTGACGTTGCAACATATCTCCCATCATGCACGACGCGCAGCCCGAATCCTCGCCAACCTGCTTGGTCAAAATCAGTTTATTGTCAGACGGTAGCCATGTCCGCTTCAATGTGACTGCACTGGCAGCGGCGCCACATGAGCTATGATACTCAATGAGCGCCTGGTATTCCTCTCCCGTGACATAGCGCAGGGCGTCACATCTGAGTTGGGAGATCGGAAGGTTCAAACAGGATTGGGCTGCTCTTTTTGCAATGTCCCCGTATTGGTATTTAGTGGCGAGAACATAAACTTCAACCGGATTGCGCTCGATGGTACCCGTGAGATAGTGCGTCAGTGGGGGACACGACGCGTCCACCTGATATTTGCGTTCAAATTCGAGAAGGGCATGAACGTCCTTCAACCCGACCAGCTCGGGGGACTGGATCGGATAGCAGCGGCGCAGGGCCAAATCGAGAACCTTGGAATCTTCGGAGAGCATCACCACTGGAAGTCCATCGCGAGACGTCTCAGATGGGGGCGAAGGTGAGGGTATGCTGAACATGTCAGCGAAAATAGGAGAGGCCAGGGAAAGGACGATCTTGAAGACGCGGAAGTCTACGCCGTCGCTCGACCGCAGGATGACGTCTGCCCGCGCATCGTCGAAAGGAGCATCTGCCGTCGTATTTTGGAAACTTTGGGACTGGGACGCAGACATGATGAACTTGAATGGGAGCTACTAGTAGAGGGGCTCGCCCCAGCCCCCATCGATTACTTTGGCCTGGTCCGGCTCAAAACTGCTGGCAGCGGAGCCCCTTAGCAGCGGAACCCCTTAGCGATACCCTGATCGATCCCAAACCAAACCGCCGTGGTGGGTTTTCTCCACACCACTGCTCCCGGACCCCATGACTCCAAGGGTGGCTGGCTGTTACAATAAACACACCGTAGGAACATGCGGATTCCCTGCACGCTACATACGATACACTCACATCCTTCCGTCTGGGCGGCTTAGTTGTGTCCACTCGTGAACCACGGCACAGATCCCGTCATACACTCGAGTTGCTAGTGAATTGATGCACCTGAGATATGCGACCTGTCTGGTCGATCTGTACACCAAGAACAGAACAGAACGACAGCAATAAAGCAGTTATACATTGAGTAACATAAACGCCCCCGGAGGGAATGGCGTCCTTAGTATAGATGGATGGGTCTAGTAGGACAGACATCCACCATTGTGAGGGTTTAGAGGGGATATCTCCTGCTACCTATGATAGGATTTAAACTTGATATATAGCAAATCATATTCACCAATTGCTGGGAATAAGGTGCCAAAAGAAAGGCGCTATTTGGCCCTGGGACTTGAGCCCCTTGTCGACGCGTTTTACCCTCCCTCCCTGTCACG
>QLOS01002968.1:0-16518 GCA_003313725.1 Russula sp. MG48 | reverse complement strand
CTCTCAGCTTTCAGTTGAGGCAACTTGAACTGATAACCAAATCAGCCTGAGGAGTGAAATGTTCTCAAGTCCTGGGCAGCCTGGGCTTGACAGAATGAGGGTATCCTCGACCAGGGTCTAGATAACTCTTGAATAGTCAGTTGACAAAACCTTCCTCAAGGCTTGCCTTGTACGGCAAGAGTGGTCTCCTTACGGCTATGGCTGTGTACCCTTCCACTGGCAACCCGCCGTCAACACGAGGCTGATATCTTCACTATCAGCCGCTCGATGGTGTCCAACTCAGCAGGATCTGGGAGTCGAATGGGTTCGGTTACTCATTCATCTTAACCGACCGCCTGTATGCCGACAAGCTGCAGGTTTGACCCCAGTTCTGACCGCCCTTAATCCTCATTCAGTACTTCTCGGAGCAAAAAAGAGCGTACCGATTTTTCGGGCCCGGTAAACGACTTGCCGATCTGACGCTACAAATACATCTCCTCGGCTGGGAGGAACCATCGCCCAGACCCAGGCACGAACTCGGCGGTTTTAACAGGAAACCGCCCACAGAAGCACTGTTTAAAATGTGGGAGCGCGAGCTGGTAACACCATCGGCCATCCAGAGCTGTCTCTCCACCCCCCACTTGCCAACTGGGCTTGTAAATCGCTGTATACTTTAGCCTTTCAACTTGCTACCCATGGTGTATGTTGCGTATCATATGCCCGAGATGAGGATTCCAGCCCTCCTCGTAAAGCATTTTTCCTTGCCTAGGGAGATCACGACGCTGATAAGTATTTCGCAGACGAATTCGCTGTCTCCTTCGAGGCTATGCGCTTCCCTTGTAATTCTAATATTCACTTTCACGCTTCCCTTCATCTTCCGGAGAAACCTCCAAGATAAAGACGGGAATTCTATTCCTCCTGGCCCACTACTTCGCTACGCCGTCCTTCGTCGTTACCCCGAACGAGCTCTGCGTGTCTGGGCGGAGACTTACGGTCAACTCTTCTCTGTCTGGATGGGCAACCAACTCTTTGTCGTAATTTCGGATGCACGCATCGCTAAGGATTTGTTGGTCTCCAATGGCGCAATCTTCTCCAGCCGCAAACCTTACTTCGTGAAGAACCAGACGATTCTTCGTGGGCGCGCCCTTACCGCATCTCCGTATAATGAGACGTGGTAGGTTACAGAGAATGACCCAGACACGACAAGTGATGACGTTCTCTTGTCAGGCGACAGCATCGCAGGATCGCTATGCAGCTGCTCACTCATAAAGCCATTCAAGGATATGCCTCTGTCCTTGATTATGAAGCTCACATATTTGTTCGGTCGTTATATCATGAATCCAAGATGGGTACATTGCCCATTAACCCAGCGCACATTTGCGGTCGTTATACTTTGAAGTAATTTTCCATCTTCCCCTCTGTGGACATGAGGGTCTGACATATTTTTCAGCAATATGTTGACAATATCATTCGCAACACGCACCGATTCTACGTCAGATCCTCTGGTCGAGCGGGCGCTGGCTCTGGCTACCGAGTTCATGGATCTCACTGGTAAGCTTGTCGTCGTCAACTTGAGTCGCCGAATGCCGTGATCAAATCTGTCCCAGGTCCACTGTCAAACATCATCGACTTTATTGAGCCTCTCCAGTGGATCCCGACTCCCACGCGATCACGTGGACGCCGCGTTCACGATGGGATCGTGGAAGTCTATGGAGCCATGATCATGCGGGTGAAGGCGAGGATGGATGCGGGCGAGGATGTGCCGGACTGTCTCGTAAAGACGCTCCTTCTGACGCAAGAGCAAGAGAAGCTTGACTGGGAAGACATGTGCATGTTGTCGGCCGTGTTCACCCTCGGTGGTATCCCTTCCGTATGCCTGGACCATGTCTACCCCCCTCTAAAGCCGGCTGACCTCGGGGACCCCCCGTTTATAGACTTCAGGCGTCATCCAATGGTTCCTTGCTCTCATCTCGTCACATCCAGAAATTCAAGCTCGAGCACACGCTGAACTCGACACCGTGATTGGCCGTGATTACTGGCCGACGGCAGAGGACGAACAGCGCCTCCCGTACATCAGGGCCATCATCAAGGAGGTGTGTGGATCCAAAAGTGGACCTTCAATTTCCTGTCTCACAGTTATTTCTTAGGTCGAGCGGGCGCACTCGCCGTTCTGGATGGCGACGCCGCATTATTCCACTGAGGACTTTGTGTACAACGGGATGTACATCCCGAAGAACACGACCATCATTCTCAGCTGCTACAACATTCATCATAACGAGGAGAAATACCCCGACTCGTACGAACCCCCTTTCCCTCGTCGCCCTCGTCACGCGAAAAATGAGCTGAGAAATTACATATCCTTCGGACAGATTTTCTTTCAACCCAGATCGCTACCTCGGCGACCCACTGACATGTGCGGAATCGAGCAAGCTTCCTAACGCCATGGATCGGGACCATTGGGCATTCGGAGCGGGGTAGGTTGTTTCTGTCCTGTCCGTCATCCGCGGGTACTGACCTTTTTGGATTTGGGGCCCGCAGACGCCGCATCTGTCCAGGTATCCACGTTGCAGAACGGGAGCTGTGGCTCGCGATCTCACGGCTACTCTGGGCTTTTGATATCCGATCCCTGCCTGACGAGCCTATTTCCCTCGATGAATACGAGGGCGAGTCTGGGCGCACACCGAAGCCCTACCGTATCATGTTGGTACCGCGCCATGATGGAGTGCAGGCCCTGCTTGAGGTGGAGAAAGAAGTCACATTAATGAAATTATAAATGACACGAACGAGGCTTTGTACTGGGTGTGGAAAAAATGGACACTTGTCCGTACATATGCGTATCTCTCACAGTTCGATTTACTATGTTTAGCCACGTTCTATCCAATCTCGCTGTTCGACTTATACGATCCATGCGAGCGCATATGACCGACAGCGCCATGCGCACCCTCATCAGGTGTCTGGGTTTCATGAAGCAAGCTCGGGTAGTTTTCAAGTGGAGTTTTTTTTTTGTTTGACGGGTGACGGCCCCATCTTCGTGAAGATGGACAGCATCGCGGTACGGCTGATCACTGGTCACCTACGGGTAGAGAAACACCCACATCGAATATCGCAATTCCACAGAAAACGGTATATTCGCCGTTCTGTAATTCTACCTCTAGCCTTACGCGACCTCCGGTAGCTTATTGCAAGTAGCCGTCTGGACTCTGAATAAGAGTGTGTTCCGAGTCAGCAGCAATTTCTATGAAAAATCTGCAAATTTGCAAAGAGCGAGATAATAAAGCGTGCGAATTGAGAAAGTGCTACTGAAGTGTAATATCCCATTTCCGGTCAGAGTATTTTATTTCATATACTGTATGCTTTCTCATCGGTGGCAGCTCTATTTGGAAGGTTCCTTCAACAGAGTCCGAGTCCAAGGGAACAAGCAACGTAGCTCGATACCAGATACTAGAACAAATGTCACTCTTGAGTGACCCAAAGTGGGTATCTGTTCTCGCTCTACTTAATCAGCGCAGCTCATCCTTCATTACTATCTAGCCTATTGATTCACGGTCTACGTCTTGGTTATTTGCGCAACGTCGAAGACCCATACGGGCCCCGTCTCATCTCTTTCAACCCTTCCTTCTCTGCCAATCCCTATATCAACGTCGCTTCGCTCGCAGACGTCAACAAGTGGCCCGAACTAGTAACACCCCCCAGCCCACCTCTCTCCCCCGATGAATCAGACGGCCCCGCACGTTCCGGCAGCAGCGTCTCTGGGTTTCCTGGCGCGACAGGTCTCAACTACACGCCTACCATCCTCGGGCCCTCCCGCACAGGTGCGCTGGGCATGAGCGTGAACGGACGGCGCCGGGCTTCCAGGCTGCAGAAGATAGTCGTCGCCGCCGCTACCGCCGCCGCCGTCGCACAGGACGACGCATCATTAAAGTCGCCGCAGGAGCACGGCCGCGCCGCGGCAACTGCGGCAGTGGGGGCGGACCTCCCAGTGCCGAAGATCTACGTGCCCAACTTTAAGGGTGCTGCGGAGATGGACGAGCGACGCCGTCTGAGGATGCAGGCGCGCCGCGGACTCGCTGCTGCTGCTGCTGCCGCCGCCGCCACTGGTGCCGCGCCCGAGACGAGGGGGGTCACGTCCCCGGGGAGGGGTGCCACGGTGGAGCTGCTGTCTTCGGAGGAGGAGGAAGACTCGTTCTCGCCGCCCGAGGACGACGAGGATTTCGATGACGTAGTTGACGTCAGCGGCAGCGTCGACATTGACGAGGACGAGGACGAGTTTGATCCGTGAGTGTGCCCTTTCCCTCCTTCCCTCCTCCACTAAGTTGTGTGGGGTGAAAAACCCGCGCCATATAGCGAGTTTGCAACGACAAGACTGGCGGGTGCCATATCAGATAGCGTCTCGGACGGTCTTTCTGGCGTCAGCGCTAGTCTGTCTACGTCAAACTCGTTCGTCGTCTTCCCGCTCCCTCAGCATGCCCGCAGCCGCGCGCGCCTCAGCCCCGTCTCGGAAGGAAAGATAGCCGGCGTATCCTCGTCCTACCCTGACGCTGCGGCCGTGCGGTCAAGCGAACCAGGCTTCGAGATGGTCACGCCGTTCCTTTCGCGGACTTCCGAATACATGTCCGCCGCCGCGGTGACCAAGCCGAGCGGCAAACCTCGGCGCGCTTCGCACGGGGCGAGTGCGGCGAGCGCCCCCGGCGCCGAGGAAGACCTCTTCTCGCGACAAAAGGTGGTCCCCGTGCGCCCTGCCAAGTCGGCGCTCAGCAGCATGATGGCCGCTTCCAACACGACGAACCCGTTCTCCGATCTCTACTCTGCGATCGCGGGCCGGGGCGTCTCGCCGGCTCTGTCGATGACCGCCACCGTCTTCTTCCCCTTTGCGCGCGAGCCGGCCGGGAAGCCGATGGCGTTGAGCGTGAGGAAGGACGCGACGGTGGAAGAGGTGCTCGGGTTCGCACTCTGGAGTTATTGGGAGGAGGGCTGGTTGCCTAGGCTGGACGAGGACCCAAATACCCCGGAGGATAAGCTGAGTGCTATTGGGTGGGTGATGAAGATTGCTGAGGATGACGGCGAGGTGGATGAGGACTTTCCACGTAAGTCGATTTTACGCGCAAAACGTTGTAGAAAAAAAAAACATTAATCTTTTCTAGCCCCGAACAGAGAGTCTAAGATTTCTAAATTCAATTTCGAGGCGTACGCAGTGCTCGAGGCTAACCCCACGCAAAGTTGGTCATTTCGAGATTAGCCACTCATGTTTTATTGATGACTAATAATGCCCACTAGTGCAACAAAACAAGATTCTGGAAAGCAAAATACAGCGCAGCCCATCGCGCGTGGGTAAGACGAAAAAGGCAGACCCGTCCAGTTCAACGCTTGCACCCACGACCTCGACCGCACCGAGCACTAGCGCAAGCGCGCTGCTCCCTTCCCCGACGCTGAGCACCTCAGTCTTTCCAAGCTCGTATAGTTCGTCAGGACCGCAGATTTTCCTCCGCATTAGAATTCAGGATACTGCGGACGCGGCACATCTCTACACTACGATCTCCGTGTACGTCACCCTCAGTCCCTTTTACCCCCTGCCAGCCGATCGTAAGTGTCATGTTCTAGTTCGGCAACGATGTACATGCAAGAGGCACTGGAGATGGTGTGCCGCCGGCGCAGACTACAGGCGAAGGAGCACGCGCTGTTGCTCTCTGACATGAGGATCCTCATCCCGCTCGACCGCACCGTCGCGAGTCTGCAAGGCAAGTCGGATCTCACGCTCGTGAAGCTCTCAATGCTGTCTGTGGACGTACGACCAATTGGGCGGTCGACCGATCCGAACGGTACGTTCCCCCCCTTCAAGGCGTGGACTGCACGCCTTGGCAAAGACGAGCTCTCCTGTTCTGACCGAGTCGTCGTGGAACAGCATCGATCTTCAAGCGCATGTCCGACGCACCAGATCTCGATTTTAACACTTCGCAGGATTTCACTGCCGCATACAAGGTCGGTATTCATAGACTTTGTCTTCCCGGTTTTCGTTGATTTGGGCCCGTATGGCAGAAATACACCGTGTACAGAAAGATGCCGATGATCGTCGGGAAGCACGAACGCACGCTCGCGATCGACAGGCCATACATTCACGTGCGTGTATGCCTCTTTCCTCCGCAGTTTGAACGCCAATTTTTGTTTGTGTGTGTGTATGTGTGCAGATCATGCCGACGACGAACAAGGCCGCCAAAGCGGTCTTTGATAGCGGCAAGACGTCGTCGTACCACATCGACAGCGTCGTCTCGTGCCAGTCTGGCAAGTCGTCCTCCGCCGCGTTCCGCATCGTCGTGCATCGCGTCTCGCGGGACGGCGGGAACAAGCGGTACGAGTTCGAGGCGGAGAATCCCAAGCTTGCGAGTGCGTCCGTTCGTTCATTCATCCGTCGACCTTGCCTTATGATGTCGATATGTGCGCACGCACGGTAGATGAGATTGTGCAGACCATCAAGGGCCTCAAGTCTGCGTTGGAGCGCTCGGACAGTGTCACCGGCAAAGCACGGCGGGGCAAGAATATGTCGTGATCCGCCCTCTCGCATCTTGGCCAACGTGGCCGCCGCCGCCGCCTCTCCCCTGTTACACCCACCTTGACTAAAGCAATGACATGTATCCATAGCCAACTACTTGTATGTGCTTTAGATAGCCAATAAGAAATGTGTACTTTTGCGTGTCCCCTCTTCCTCTCTATCTATATATATGGCACTACCGCGCCGGATCCTCAGAGAAACTCGAGTCCGATGCCGACTTGTACGCCCTTCCGTGTGCCATCCGAAGCGCGCGCGGCGAGCGGCACACCAAAGTTGAGTTCCACGCGTACAGGGTCGAAGATGTAGATCAGGCCCACGCCGGCCGAAACGGACGGCTGCGTGAGCGCAGCCGCGACGGTCGACCGTAGCGCCGAGCCTGCCTCTGTGCCCGTACCGGCGCGCCAACGGAACGACTCGAGCTGGCCGGCGTTAAGGAATGCGTGGACTTTGACGGGCCAGTGGGGCATGCGCGGGAGGTGGGTCATGAGGCTCGCGCCTGTAGCCCAGAACAGGTCGCCGCCGAGCGAATCCACTAGTGATGGTGTGGTGTGTGCCAGTTATAAGCGGTAAGAGGGAGGGTAAAGATAAGATAAGATAAGACACGCACCGCCGTCGTGCGGCCCGAGGCTGTTCGCACGGAACATCCGCAGGTTCGTCGGCCCGCCCAGCTGGAAACGATCGGATATTGTCGGAGCGGACGTGGTGCCGTCACTGCCGAGAGGGTGCAAGACGCCCGCGCGCGCGCCTAGCGAGAGCAGCTGTGGATGTGGACGTTTGATGGGTGAGTTTTTGGTGTGTCAACTGGAGAGGGAGACTGACCAGACCGGGATACAACACGCGCGCCGCGTGCAGATTCGCCTCTGCTTTGTAAAATGTGGCGCCGCCGCCGAGACCTGCGAGCTCGTGTCGTAGCTGCGTACGTACGCCCCGGGTACCGAAGATCGCGTGGTCGCGCGTGTCGCGGGTCCATGTGTGGAAGAGCGATGATTTGACGGAGGTACCTGCGGCCGTGCGTACACTGAGGAAGGGGGGGGGAGAGGAAGGCCGTTCGTGAGCATGTTAAGAATTGAGTCGGAAAGAAGAAGATGCGAACCTGAGGGACGCGGTGGGTTTGAGGCCGCCAATATGGCGCAGCGCCGCTTCGTAGCCAAACTCGTGTTGTCCTGCGCGTGCGCCGACTGCACCATGCTAGCAGCAGCAAGCGCGTTCGCGGGTCAGATCTATGGGGGGGGCGGCTGACACGGACGCGAACGTACGCGGATGACGGCGCGCGCACCGCGGAGGATTTCTGTGGCGCTCATGTAGGACGTGTTGTCGCGGTCGAGAGCAAAGACGGACAGTTCTCCGTGGGTATCGAGGGTGGGGGTGATGGGAGCGGAGAACGTGGCATGGAAGGAGCGGCGGGTTTTGGTGCCAAAGGAGACGTTCGCTTCAAACGTTTCTCCGCCACCAAAAACATTTCTTAACCTACATGTCGCGCTCTGTGAGAAGAAAATGGAGTGAGAGGGCTGCGACGCGCGAGGCTTGTGTAGGATGGGGTGCGCACCGCGTTGCCCTCACTGTTTCCAACTTCGGTAGATGTCTTAAGAAAGAAACGGGGGCGTTCTTTGGTGGTAAATATGACATCAACGTCGCCTGGTTTCGCTGCAGGATCTACGGAAGGTTCAAGACGTGCGTGGACAGTCTGGAAGATGTCAGTTTGGGCAAGGTAGTGGCCGATATCACGGGTAGCATGGAGAACCGACTCGAAGGAAGAAGGTTGTGGAAGATAGGGATATACGAGGGATGCGAGAAAAGACCTGCGAGTGTTGTTTGCGCCGTCTATGCGAACTGCAGTGATGCAAGCTTGTTGGTCGAGTAGAGTTGGGTCCATGTCATGTCCATTTTCAGTCGTGCGTGCCGAGTTCCGAACCCATCAAGGTCATTTGTTTGCTTGATCATCCATCCATTTTCTTGTAATGGCGTCGATCCACTACGGCTCTCCCTCTTCTTTGCCTTCAGATTATGCTTTATTATCTCATTATGCAAATGCCAACAAACCAGATTTTACTGACACAACCGACGTTCAAGACCACGTCACCCCAGGCAGCCCCTACATACGGCCTCTTCAACCCAAACTGCCCGAACCTTTCCCTTCGAATCTTGATGAATATACCCCACTCCTAGTCCCACGTATAGAGGAAGATGTCGGTGCTCACTCTCCGACTACTACCAAGGTTTACGGCGATGAACTCCGAATTCTGTTCAAATACACACTTCCAGTTCTTTGGTAAAGCTTCCGAGTCGACCTGTGCATACCGTCTTCGACTGACGTCATGCGCTCAGCACTCACCTTCTTGAATATTCCCTCTCAATTGTCACCGTCGTATCCATCGGTCATCTTTCAACCGTTGCACTCGCGGCAGCCACACTTGGCATGATGACGGCCACTGTCACTGGCCACAGCATCATTCAAGGTCTCGCCAGCACACTCGACACTATGTTGCCCAGTGCTTGGACGTCGCCTCAGCCACAGTTGGTCGGACTTTGGTCACAACGCATGGGTTAGTGTACGAGTCTACCAACTTTCATTGGTGCTAATGTTTCGTTTGATCCTTCCATGTTAGCCATCGTCATGACCGGATTTTTGATAGTATGCCTGGTCTGGTGCATACATCCTGGAGCGTTGCTTACCTTTCAATCTTCCAGCCCATTCTCTTTCTCTGGTTCAACGCAGAGTCAATATTACTATTTCTGCACCAACAACCTGATGTCGCTCACCTCGCTGCCCTTTATCTCAAGTATGCATCTATCGGTCTCCCCGCCTATACTTTCAATTGTATCTCCCGGTGCGTCCTGATCGAAGTTAATTCCTACCCCACGGTCTCGCCTTGACAGTCTTCAAGTCGATATTTTCAATCACAAGGCCTCTTCACGGTCCCGACTCGAATTATCCTTGTAGTTGCGCCTCTCAACGCGATTCTCAACTATTTACTCGGTACTAAGTTCTTCTGTATCACTTAATAGCGGCCACTCACCTTGACATTCAGTATGGGGCCCCGAGCCCATCGCTCTTGGTTTTATCGGTGCACCGCTAGCCACTGCCATTTCCTTTAACTTAATTTCCATTGCATTTGTCGTATACGGAATTTTCTTTGCTCCTCGCACTGCCTGGCACCCTTTCTCGCGCCGTAGTTTCACTAACCTTGGTATTCTCCTTCGGCTGGGTTTGGGGGGCATTGGTTTGTCCACTGTCAACACCCCAACTTCCTACTCTTGACATGTGGCTTGCAGGGCAGACTGCCTCTGAATGGTGGTCCTGGGAACTCATTGGCCGTGAGTCATTTTCTTCGGATTGTCCAAAGAATCTCACTGAACGCGATATCCAGTCGCCGCCAGCTTGTAAGCCATAAGCGTTCCATCTTGTACGAGTCGCTAAGTCCTTCAAACTAGCCTCGGGCCTACCGCACTCGCGGTGCAGTCTGTGATATTGGTGTCTGCGGCAACCACGTACCAAGCACCTTACGCCTTGAGCGCAGCTTCTTCTGTTAGGTAATCGTCCCTACATCTCACCTATAGTCCGCTGTTCTGACCTCGCTGTAGAATAGGGAATCTATTGGGAGAGCAGAACGCCACCCGTGCAGGAGTATCTGCGAAGGTGTCAATGTTCTTAGCACTTGTCCTTGCGGGAATCTCCAGGTCAGGAGCAACTCCCGCTGAGCGCAGCTGGTTACTGACGCTAGCCTAAAGTTCGACGTTCTTGATTTTCAGGGATCGGTGGGGCTACCTGTTCAATAACGACCCGAGTTCGTCCCTAAATATGCCCCCTCCGCGCGTAGTCGCCTCATTTCACATCTTACTTTAGGTGTCGTCCGCCTGGTAGCTTCGATGCTTCCCCTCGTGGCTCTTTTCCAAGTGTTTGACGCTCTTGGCACTGTCGCAGGAGGGATACTGAGAGCTCGTGGGATGCAGGTGTGTTTTCACGCTCTCCTTGGCCTAGCGTGGACATGACGAACGTTATGGGGACACAGTTTACCGGTGCTCTATTAAACTTAAGGTACGTCCGCGGATGCATGATACCTCCTAATTGCGGCACACTGAAGGCGATCTTCCGTCCAGTGCCTACTATATAATAGGTGAGTTGCTCTCATTGTCTCGGAACGACTACGTTTCGAGCGATGCGCCACGTAGGTATTCCGACCGGGATTTGGTTAACATTCCGACGTGACATGGGGCTCCACGGACTATGGTATGGCCTGACGTTGGCGCTTATTTGCGTCTCCATGGTGAGCGTGTGGATCGGGCTGAAGACGGACTGGAACCAGGAGGTGAAAACCGTACAGAAGCGGCTAGAGGCAGATAAGGGGTACCAGGACGAGCACAGGGTAAACAATGGCGCGGGTGATAGTGCATGAGTGGGGTTACAGGTATGGTCATCGGTCGCCAGTACATTTCACAATCCAAAGGGGGGGGGAGTGTCAAGCACACGGATCTCTACTAGTAGACGGACTATCGAGTTAGCCGTGGGCACGATGAGAAATCGAAGGTGTTTACGTGTGACTATGACCAAGAAAATCTTATTATAGAACTCTCGACTAACTGGATGGCATCGGAGTCAATGGGTGCTATGGACGTATCTCAGGAAGGGATTGGTGTGAGAGAGATCTAAGAGGGGCCAAATGATAGGTGACGGGTGGGGGCCTCGATCCTTTTATAGTCGGTTGTGTTCCCCTTGCGATCTGAGGTGCGATCCGAGTCCGAGTTGATGGCACCTCAACCACCACTGATGGAATCACCTCACCATCACCACCTAATTATAATAACTCCAATTCCAAGGTGATCAAATCAGCGACACGCCAGAAGACATACCGCTCGGCGACTCCGTTCATGAATTCACCACGATCACCGCCTTACCCGACGCCCCACCGACTCGTACGACTGCCTAAATCGGTTGCCCGGCCCCTGTCGATATGATGCTCGTGGGGTTGGGGTGGGGATGTCACTGTGATTCAAGTAGAGAAGAAGCGAATACGTTGCCACGGGTACACGTCGTCGGGTTGTGCAGCCAAATGGAGATGGAAAAGCTTTCACGACCTACGAGCGTGAGACACGAGATACTAGGTCTGCTATCCCTATAACGGGGGTCCGTCTGAGTCCGAGTCCGCCCTCCATTTGTTTGAAACCGGGGGAGGGGGAGAGGAACCCCATCTCGTTCAGTTCTGCCCTCAGGCCCCGGCGCGGCTAAATTAATCTGATCCAATTTGCTTTTCGCTGTGGCTGGGCCCATCTCCGCCGAGTCTTTCGAGTTCCTGGGCTGTCCACGGGTCTACGTCCTTGTCCCTGCCCCTGCCCCTGTCCGTCCCTGCACTGCACTGGTATGATATGTACAGTACTGCACAGTACGTCCGCTCACGCCGGGCCCATTATTGACCAGGTGGCCGTGTCGTGGCGGTGGCTGCGCTCCTCCGCCGTGTCTCTGGATCGTGAGCCGCCTCTGGCCGTTCCCCACCAATCGTGCTGGTGATAGTTACAGGACCAGGACCCGTTGCGGTACATGCCACGGTTACGTGTTGGAGGTGCGCGCACTTTCGACCTGTAAACTCTAAGTTTGTTCCTGGGACGCTCCGAGTCTCTGGCCGCGCCGTGCATTCTTTGCTCAGTATTCATATCTGTCCCATGGATCTACTGTGGTCCCCCATGTGCTTTGATAGAGGCGCGCTGTATCCCCGTGGGCTTGTCTCTACGGCCACTATGTGCCCATTCAACCCGTCAGATCCCTCCAGAAGTAATAAGTACCCCCGAACGTCGGCGACAGGACCCCGAGTGCATTCTGGTTATCTTTAGCTGCGACTTTATTAGTGCTACTGCCGCATTGTGCGACACCGTAAGAACCTTACCAGCATAAAGGCAGCCTCCCGCGACAGTGCAATTGCGTCCTAGACCATGTCGCAACCACCAGTACCATCCGGGTCAACCCCCGGCGAGAAGAATGTCCCCGCTGGGGAAACGTGCGGAACCTTCCTAGACATTGACCTGAGTACCTACCACGAAAAACGTGCCGGGCGATTAGTCCTCGATCCCATGTACGTCTGTTCCCTTGTCCTTCTACCGGTGCATCTTTTCGACCACGTGTGCAACAGCGAGGCGCGCATTGAGTTTGGTGACGAGATTGCGTCACGCTTGAAGCTTTCGCCCGACGGGAAGATAGTCCTGTGGCCGCAGCCCACAGATGATCCGGAGGACCCTCAGAACGTCCGTCTCCGTTTTGAGGGAGTCGCTGAACGCGGGAGCATTGACCGTTGGCCCGTTAGTGGTCCGAAGGGCGGAAGACTGTCCAGCTGATCATCATCACACTCGCTGCGGTGGTCCCCGACTTTGACTCAGGCATTGGTTAGTGTGGGAACAGAGAGAGGACGGTGCCAAATGGTGCTGAGGCGACGTTTGTCCGATGCAGGTATAGCGTCGATCTTCGCACTTGCAAACCAGTACCACACTACGACTGGTAAGATCAACAACCTGACGTCCAAGTACGTAGCTCTGCTCGGTTTCCGCGCCTTCGTCTGGCTTAGTGCCCGTGTTTTTCAGCTGGAGTATTTTCCTCCTCGGTGAGGAAGCTCAGCTGACCTCCCTATATTACCACGTGTTAGCAGCCTGACAGAATGCTGCGACAGGATGGGGTACCCTCGTCGCGGTGATGCTCATGCGTCGTTACGGGCGTTTGCCAGTGCTCTTTTGGTCACAGGCGCGTAACCGGGGCCCTATAATCGGCCGCATTATCCCAACTTAACAGCTGTGCAGGTTCTTGCGCTCGGTTTCCTTGTTGGCTGTACCTTCGCTCCTAATCTGAAGACGTTCACGGGTCAGTACGTTTACTATGGAATTTGACTTGGAGTACACGCTGACGACCTCCCTGTTTCTCTATGAAGCGATGCGATGTTTGACAGCTTTCTTTGGGTCTGCAGACCGGTCGTATTTCGACCCCAACGCGCTGATGCTACTTCTATTCCATACAGGACGTGCCCGCAGGCGACGGTACGGGAGTACCTATTATGCTTGATTGGGCAGCACTTAAATAGGCACACAGGGTCTGTATGTTGTCACAGACATGTATCCCTTCCATCGTCAAGCGCGAAAGGTAGATGAGCCGCCGTCCCCTAGTCTTAATTCATCGAAACGTACAAGTTGTGTTTAGCTGAACATCTGGACCATGGGTTTCATCATTTCCCCGTTCCTCTCGCCTTTCGCGTTCGGTTTCCTCATTGCACGGGCAAGGTCCGTTTACCCGCACTCTAGTATGTACCTTTCCTGATGATTATTGGGTGGTCAGTTGGAGATGGACGTACGGAATCGGCTCCATGTATGGCGCGTTGGTTCTTTTCCTCATTGCCTTCTTAGGCCGTGAGACGTGGGTATTCTATCTTGTACAACTGGCACACTTATGATTTGGGGTAGGATGTACGATCGCGGCGTGAAATCTCTCCCACCACGACCGACAGGTGGTCTACGTTATCGTGTTGAGACCCTTGTGGGCATAACCGGCATGAAGATGGCCAAGTACAGGGCAACTTGGTCTGAAGCCGTCTCCGCCCCGTTCAAACTGTTTTGGCGCCCACACCTCCTCAGCATAATGGTTTTCGAGGTAATTATCTATCTTTGACGCTGGGATAGCGCTTGCAGTTAGCTGAGCAAGTCGTGTACAGGCTATGCTGTTTGGTTTTGGGATCGGCATCAACGTACGTACAGTTCGATCGATACCCTATCGTGCTCGACATTTGTGAACCCATTCCTTAAACTCTTCAATAGGTCACCAATGCAGTTTTTCTCGGTTCTCCGCCTCCCGTAGGATACGGTTTTTCCCAATATGCCATTGCTGGCGCGTACGGAACGCCAATGGTTGTGCTCTCTGTCATATGTAGTCCGCCCAGGGCCTCATGATAGTCGTCCACACAGGTCGCGGTCATCATCGGCGAGCTCATCGGCCACTTCGTGAACGATGCCATTATGCACGCTACCACAAGATTTAATCATGGCGTTTTTGAGGCTGAGAGTCGACTGTGGCAAGTACTGCTGATGTGCTCCCGTTTGGATGGGTTTGACGGTGGCCCACCGAGCCTATTTACAGGACATGCTACATAGCAATCCTGCTGTACATCTGCGGTTTCGTAGTCCTCGGTGCGGCACTCCAGAAGCACTTCTCGGTTGGCGCGCTTGTGATGGGGTGGGGTATAGCCGAGGTCGCAATCATGGTGAATACGGTGGCGGTCTGTGCGTCTCTCTGCGTCCGTATCTTTTTTCGGAAGAAAGACTCAGTTGCCTATTCTTCTTAGATGCGTACGCCAACGACTGCTTCCCGAAACACCAGGGCGAGATTAGTGCACTGTTGAACCTCGCACGTACGCTAGGTGGTTTCAGCGTTGCATACTTTCAGGTTCCATGGGCGACAAAGCACGGAGCCCTGCAGACTTTTGGCTGCGAAGCTGCGTATGCCATCTTTCCTACTCGCCCATGCAAGTCACCTAATATCTTCCTCGCACTGTTGATGCTATATATAGCATCGTTTCTGGACTGTTTGTTCTAACCGTACCGACGGTACAGCTTACGGGTAGGATATTGAGGGTGGGTGGCTCGGCTTCTGGATTTTTATCCCTATCTGACTGGCCAACCCGCTTCCTCAGGAACGCTTCTCATATTAAAAGAGATGACGTCGTTTGTCCAACCGGCCCTTGGGTTATTGGTAGTCTACCAGGGGATGTATCAATTATTTGTTACATTATGCAGCTCTTCGATGCCCCGTGCCGGGCTCGGGCTGGACTAGGCTTGGACTTGTGGCACCTAACCAGGTGGCCTGTGCTTGCAGACTTCTGGATCGGGATACTGCTTCGGCTTATTTGTATATGCGCGGTGAGCGAGTTCTCCGAGTCGATGGTCCCGGAGAATACTTTATCGCGAACAGTTAGCTGATCACGCCATTTTGATCAGTTGATCCACCGACGCCGCACTCGCCGACCTCTGTGTTCACCGTGAGGTCATGTTTACCCAAGTCATGGACTGAACGCTGGTTGGCCGATAAAGGTTTCGATTTGATGCGAACGATGTTCTGTTCATAAGCCCTTTGATCTACTGGCCTACATATCTGGATTGCGATGTCCGTGTTCGGTTCTGCTTGACGATTCTGAGCAGATATCAAGTTAAACTCAGACATTAGCATGCCTGATCGATTGGCGCATGGGGCTTAGTGTGGCCACATCAAGGTACGATCCGTTGTGAATACAAGTTTTCATAAGCACGACATGCCGACCTGTTTGGACATAACTCCAACTGCCACGATGGCTGTGGGCTACAGCGGCTTAATGGGGGACACTAGCTCGTATCAAGAGAATTTACAAGTCTTGTGATCTGGAACAGTAATGGTATGGACAGCGAGTGACCGCACCAGGTCAAGGGAGCATGTCGACTTCCTCATTCGAGGAGCGAACGTTGGGTGACCCTTTTCTTCACAAGCCTACAGACGATGAGAGACGGTTGGCTGTGAAAAAAAATTGAGCAATCACCTTTCGAACACATCCAACGGGGATGACTGCTCAATGCGCTTTACTTCATCAGTGGCAAGAGCGACTAGCGGGACCCAACTGCTCAGAGGATTTGTCCCCGGTTCGTAGATCGCTTGGGCAACATATAGTAGTAACCCATCTGGTTTGATTTCGGCCTGCGCAGCACGAGCCACAGGGCCCGTCAACTGCGGGGACTCGGTCTCCATCGTATCTGTGTCATTAGGTCCAGGAGGGATAGACACTTGCGCGTGGTAAGAGGAGCGGGCCTGCGGGATGATGGTGCTGAGGAAGTCGGGGAAAGTCGTATTGGTGTAGTACGGGATGCGCAAAAATGTCGCAGGGTATGGGAAGCGGTATCCGATGCCAGAATTATGTTCCTGTGTCGAAGATTGGAGAGCGATAGGGGGCGCGGATGTTGTCGGGGGGTGCGAGAGTGGCAACTCGGACAGGCGCGTATCACGCCAC
>QLOS01002963.1:0-12148 GCA_003313725.1 Russula sp. MG48 | reverse complement strand
GGGGGGGCAATCACAGGTTTTTGAAAGGGATGCAGAAAAGAGGAGGAGGACGTGCAATCTCCGTCAAGGGATAAAAGTACAAATGAACAGCGTGTGGAAATTTTTGTATTCCTCCCGCTAACGTCCTCGAGAGAAGGAGGAAGAGAAACAGAGGCAGCTCGGCGTTAGAGGACAAAAGTCCCGTCGTCTGCCGTGTAAAAAAACGGCCCCCTGGGCGGATCGGGTGAGGGGGCCCTTTAGGACCCCGGGTCACACACACCACCAATCTCGTATTTTTCAGCCCGAACAAGTCGCGATCCGTAGCCGTTGCGAAAAAAAAAAAGGGGGACACCGGATTCTCTTGGAGGACGGGTATTTGTTTTTTTTTCTCCTTCTCCCTCCCCACCCCCCTCTTTGATGCTCTGATGTCCGTGCACCGACTCCCACGCAATTGCATCATACATAAACGCGAGCGAACGATAATAAATTATTCGGTAGGAGGAGTGTGGGCTGGACCGCTATGACGGGTGGGAGAACAATCATTGGGTGATGATATCTGTGACGAAAGCTTGTCCTCGTGTGCTGCGACAGGTATTTGCATATGCGTTCATAGGCGCTGGCTGATGCAAAGTTCTATCTGGCCGCCCGGCAAAAGATCGCGCCCGCACAGCCGTTGGTACATACACTTGGGGAAGAAGCCGCGCGCGACTTGCCCCCCCCCCTCGATCGAGCACGGACTCTTTGCCTTTACAGGGGGGTGTAGACGGCGAGGCTGGCATGCAGCTACCTCGCCGCGTCATGTCAAGCGATATGGTCGCCTGGAGGGATTGCGATCTGGGTGATATGCTGTACGGAAGTGAGGGGAAGGAAGAAGGCCCGTGACAAGCTGACGCTTATCTCAGTGAAGAAGCTCCGCCATATTCTTTCGGTGACTCGGCACCCCCTCACTGAATCGTGGACCTGTGGAGCCAGGGTCTAGTCCCTCTTTTGAACACGTACATGGAAGCGGTACTTCGCCCAAGAACGCAAAGGGTCCCCGCATTGAGAGCCAAGGCGCTCTGGGACCGCACTGGCAGAGGCAGAAAAACTAATACGGGCCTTGCTCAGACGTCAAGAGACAGCCTTCCAGCACGGAGAAAAAGTCGATGCGGCATCCTTTCCCTGCTTCGTCCTTCCGCCCTACGACAGCGGATGGGCAGGCAGGGCAAAGAAGCACTTGGAACTGATGGTTCCCGTCAACGGCACGCGCCGTGTGGTATTTTGTGGAGAGGGACGCAAGTTCATTTCAGCTTGAGCGCCTCAGGAACGACTACTAGTTCCCTGATAAATCGGCGATGAGCAGGGTCGGAACGACGATGAGCCAGTGGTATGCGGGCGCGTGACTATACCACAAGGACCACGCCACAGCATGATACCTATTGCAGGTCTGTGGCGATCGGGCGTACGTATCACAGCCCAGATGATAAGGGATCGGTGAAACATTGGACCACGGCTGATAGATCAGACGCATCATTTTAGCGCACTGCTGCAGCGTGTTGGGGGGGACCGAGTGACCGCCCTGGTGGTGAAGGGAATCCGCGTTCGTGGTCCGGGCGCGGTAGAGTCCGACGTGTCCACATGACGGGATACATGCTGTCAAAATAATGCTGGGTTGAAACGTCGGCGGCGAAAGAATGTGGGGTGGACTGCCCGAAGCTGTCACAGTCTGTCAGGGTTGTACCACGAGTTTGTCCAGAGGGGTGGGCGTGCGTGCGGTGCTGTCCGACGGGAAATCACGAGGTGCCTCTTTGCAATTTGAGAGGTTTGGCTACGTAGATCCGCCAGCACGCATCCCGTTAAAGCTGTGTGAGAGAGAAGAGTGGGCGAAGCTCCCTTGCGTCCTCCCGGAGTTACCGTCGTCTTGGCCATCGAGGAGAAGTTACCGTGCCAGTATTCTAGCGGTATTGCGCCATAGAAGTGTTCGCTCGGGACCTACCTTCATGTCGTCGGCCGAGGAAGCTCGGAAGCCTGCATTTGCAGTGCTCCCGCCTCGGCGGTGAGGCGTACTGGATAAAAGTAGAACATGAGTGGCTCAGAATCATATCGGAGAACGTCGATGATACATGGAAGATTGTGAGATAGGACAGGATCTCCAGAGACAAGGACTCGATAGTGCATCCTCCTCCTGGTCGCTTCCGGGCAACTGCTCAGGATCATCGTTGCTATCCTCTTTATAAAGAGACAAAGACAACTCCGGGTTTGAGGTAAGTGACTGTCTGGCGTGAGACGCCGGGCAGGCAATGGCAAGGACCGATGACTTTCTAGTGTCATAACGGGGAGGCTGCTGCGGACCTGCAGACACATGCCTGCCTCGATGGAAGAAACATAGTGCTTGCAGCAGCATCATGATCTCGAATGAATATTCAAAGCCATAAAATCTAACTCGCAGGTGTGTGCGAACGAACCGAGGAACTGGAGGAGAGTAGCGCCTGCGGTCGATAATACGTAAACGTAAGCAGGTTCCTGGAAACTGTTGATTGAGATGGCGTTTGAACTGCCTTCCCCGCGCGACAGGGTGCAGACTTTTTGTTTCCACGACGAAGGCGCACTTGGTGCGGGTTTCGGGATTCCTCGCTTTGGCAGGTGGGTCGAGTTCTTAAGTCGGGAGATTTCAATTGATAGAAAGAGAGTGTTGGAAGAGTTGTCAGATTTTCGTCAAGATACGGTGTGATCGGTCTTAGATTACGCACCCGCGCATTCCTGTCATGCACAATCGCGCCGCGGAGTGGGTAAAATCGGTCCAAATGCTCGGCCAAGACAAGGTTCGTTCGAGTGTGTGAGTTGATTGAGGGCAGAGAGTTACGTTTGCGAACGTCCTATGCTGTTTTCTGCCATGCCGCCGGAAAGATCTTGCCATGGGGATGGCTTCGCCATTGTCCGGTTACCAAATCTGAATAAGAAGAGGCCCGTGTGTGTATCAAGGACGACGATGGCAAGAACGGTCAACGACATCCGACACACAGAGGCACATGCAATTGTGTGGATCTGTTCGAGAAGTTCATCTGCTGTTAAGAGGCGTGCTACAAACGCGGCACCAAGTCACCGTGGCTGAATATGAGATCACAGATCCATTACGACCCAGTTCCGACTTGTTGGTCTCTGGATTCTCAAATCCTCGTGCACGCGGACTCGTGCCAGACTCACCAATGGCGCCTTCTGAGGCATTTCTCTTTGATAGCTTTGTCAAACGCATATTTTAATACACACCCTCCGTCTGACATCCTCACGGACCTCGCCCCCATTCCGAGATTTTTTCATTTATCTTTATTCAAAACCCCCCTCCTCCTCCCGCTTCTCCCACCGACTCCCTCGTCCTTCCGGATTGGCTCATCGTCAAAAGACTCTCCTCCATCAACAAGACTAGAATCCAGCTCACTCTAAAAAGCGCTACTAGAGCATGGCCCTCGCTCATTACCCACCCTTTCTTGATCGGCCACTTCCCATTCAAAGCAAGCACCCCTACTTATTGAGCACTCCGAAGCAAGTTTTGCCGATGTCGAATCCTTACTCGTGGAACAAGTCCACTTCGGGCCTTGAATCTTGGGATGCGCCGCAGACGTCATGGACAATTGACTCGTCCTATTCGACCCTGCAGTCTGCCGTCCAGCCCAGTGAACCTTCGACATCGCAGGGAGCGTCCGGGGTACATCCACTACAGCAGCACTCTCTTCCTGAGTCGCCGCGATGTGATCCTTCGTTGACGTCCCGTCTTGGTGTGACGGAGCTCGGCCATCTGCCGTCACCCGGTTTGCGAGGTCTTGACCCCGCCTTGTTCCGATTCCCTCCTGGGGGCAGTGACCTGTTGTACGCCATGGACGACGGCCTCGAGGTGGAACATGCCGCTCTGATGACACACAAAAGCACGCCTGTCGTGAAGGAAGAGCAAGAAGACGGCTCGGTGACGGCCGCCTTCGTTTTCGAATCATCCCCTTCGACGCCAGGTCCGATGAATGAGGGGCCGAGAGAAACGCAAGTCCCGTTGCGCGCGACGCAAGCCACCAAAGCGATGAGAAAAATGATGAGCGTGTTTCGCTTGAACCCGTTCGCCGTTCAGGGGAGTGCCCAGACGACGGAAGAGGCGGGGCCCCTGGAAGAAGAGGGGCGCTTGTTCGAATTCCAGCTGCGTCTTGGTGACACACCACCTCCTTCATCACCTCCGGTCCGGTCAGCAAGCACACTTCCTCCTGATTCACGGACGTCGTCGCCGGGCGATGATTGGATGGGACGAGCGCGTCCTCCGTCGGAGGTCGGAAATAGGCGAATTGTGGAGACCCCAGGTACAGCGGACGGTTCTGACTGGGGCTATCAACTTCCGACCGAGCTTTCACCGCCTTTCACTTTGCCACCCGGCGTGGTGGAATGCCGAGACCCAGCCGGGGTAGATACAAGTGGGACGCGGATGGGACTGGGTGAGCTGCTGATTTCTCTGCACGTGGGTGGGGGGGAGTGACGGAGAATGCTGATGATTGGGCCGCCTGACCAGGATCGCGTGCTGTGCAAACGCCAAGTCCACGATATGGCGCATATAGTCAAGATACGCAGAGCCCATCAGGGAGAGGTGGCGCCCATAATTGCGCGTTTGGGTACGGTACGGTCACAGAACCAAGCCATCGGAGATACAGCGGAGCGCAGAGGGATCCTTCTCGACCGGCGACGCCCGGGTCAAGTTACGCTAACGTATTTGAGGTGAGCGTCTTGGGCCATTTCGGCGCTACGGTATAGTCTAACACGCGTGCTATCTTGAGACCTCCATCAACACATCAACCGTCATGAGCGGGGAATCATTCATTGCGGGCTCGCATGACCCACGCCGGCAGCGGCGATGGGGCACTGGTGGATCCCGGCAGCATGGGTCGTTTTCGTGATTAGATTTGCGCGTAGCTACTTTCATTTGACATTGGACCTTTTATTTTGGTGTCCTAGAAGGGGGCCGAAACGGATTTTTTCTTGACATATTCTCGGATAGTTTCATGGGTTGTATTCATTATTTGGGTAATTAGTGTGAGGCGGTGCAATTGTTTTGTTCGGTACGTAGATGAGGACTTACCATCCTGGGTGACTGGAATGCATATGGGGATTAGGGATCA
The DNA here is from genome assembly GCA_003313725.1 of Russula sp. MG48. Lineage (NCBI taxonomy): Eukaryota > Fungi > Basidiomycota > Agaricomycetes > Russulales > Russulaceae > Russula > Russula sp. MG48. The sequence goes on along the minus strand of QLOS01002963.1, from coordinate 7,043 downwards.
GATCGCAGGAATGGACTCACGGTTGGGTTTGTATCACGAGTTTAAAAAGCAAGTGGCTGCTGACAGTATTTCATTTACGGCAAGTCGGCAGCGATAAAAGGAAGAGAAGTCAAACCGTGGGAAAATGGGATGAGAAGAGCACGAGCCTGACGCGTGTCGACGGTCACCAGGACACACATCCATTCATTCTCCCTTTCTCTTCATCTCCACGGGGACACAATGTCCACTTTCTCTGATGGCCTTTCTCATCAAAATACTCTCGATTTTCCCTTTCATTCATCTTCTTCAGACGATATGCGCCAGCACCTTCAAAACCTCGTGGATGGCAAAGAGAAGCAACTACAGCAAGCTGCCGCCCTTGGAGAACGCCTTCTCGCCCAACGGGTCGAGCTTGAGGAGCGCGTCAGGCTCCTCCAGGAGATGGATGGTGATAAAAGTGACGAGATCACCGCCGATATACGCGAGCGATATCGCGAGTTAGCCGACGCGGTCAGGGCTTGGGACTTCGGAAACGTCCAACTTACAACTGCCTTTACATCCTCGGTCAGTATTCTCATCTTGCTTTTCTTCTTTCTATTTGCCAAGACGTTTCGTCGTGTTTTACCTTTTCGGGGTCGCTCGCGTGATTTGCTTCCTCTCAACGCAGCGACTGACTCACGCTACTTCCACCGCCCAGAACGTCAACGGCTCCCTTACACCCCAATCCATTGAGGCGCACGAACCTTTGCGAGATGAACAAGAACGTCCAAAACCTGTACCCGGGACTTCGGCGGCTCAGTCTCGCAGAGCCAAAAACGCCGCACATCGTGCTGACGACGTTGGTGCGTGTGTTACACCAGCGACCCTTTACACACTGACTCGAGCACATATCTAGAGTTCGCGTTCGAGATTGGCAGCGGTCTTCTAACAGAGGTTAGACGCCTTCAAAGCTTGCTCGCAGAGCGCGACAAGGCCATACAAGACATGAAGGAGGAGAAAGACGACCTTGAGAAGAGCATCGAAAGTCTCCGGGGTGCTCTCAAATCCCAAGAGCAGAGCACAGGTTGGTCTTACGGTTGTTGTGACACCCTGTCCTCACGTTCTTCCCGTCAGACAAATACAAAGAGGAGAACTGGAACCTCGAGGTCACCTTGCAAGAGCTTCGAATCCAGTTTTCAGATTCGCAATCTACTGTGCAGCGCCTTGAAAGTGAACACAAGCGTCTTACCCGTCAGCTCAATAAAGCTCGCGAGGCTGCCGATCAACAAAAGAACGAGGCGGAGCGCCTTAAAACTGGCCTGGAGGACCTCAAGGCGAACCACGAAACGGCCATAGCGCAATCTCGGAAACAGGCAGCTAGCTTGCAACGTGATAAATCTGACTTGCAGCAAAGTCTTGACACCGTGAAGGCAGAAATGGCGCGGCTGAATCGTCGATTACCTCGTGGTTCTCCGATGACACCTGAGGGCAAAGGACGGTCTGACCTGCTCACACCACATGATCGTGAGGTGGACGACGTCTTTAGCCCCGCACCTTCAACCAGTCGTAGGCGTGGAGACACCTCTGTCATGTTCTCGGCTGATGGAGAGTATGACTCTTCGCCTGATGTTTCCCCATCGCGTCCGTTCCAAGCTCCCAACCATCCTAGCAATGAGGTTGAGGCTCTCCAACAACGTTTGTCTCACGCACAGCGCCAGATCAATACGCTCAAGAGTACACTTCAACGAGAGAAGGAATTGAAAATCGAGTACCGGAAGCGCCTCGACGGCTCGCCTGCTATCAGCACTGATCTCAACACTGAGGAGTACGTGAGCGACGAGGATACCGAAGACGGGACGCCCGGCACCGGTAAGAAACCCCGGCGCTTGGGTTCCCTCCGGGTTGGCCGAGGCACACGCGGACGAGGCCGGGGACGCGGCAGCATCACACTCATTCAGCGCTTAGAGCATGCTGCACGCAGTCTTACATCCGAAGATGACGGAGATGAAGATTTCGGCGCGCTCACCAGTACTCCTCCTCAAGTCTCTCCTCTTCCTGTATTCTTTGGTAGCGGCGCTGAAGCTGACGACGAGCCGGAACGTGACTATCAGGATGAGGAAGAGGAAGCTCCTATTGATCCTTCTCCATCGAATCGTGGCAGCCTTGACGGCCTGGACCCTGCCTTTGCTAATGTGCTCAGGCGCTCCTCCTCTTCAGGATCCCTCCCATATAACCGCAGCCCGTTACGGCAGACTGTCGTTTCGCGAAGCGTCCCCCGACGATCACGGGGTGGTGCAGCGTTCCAAGAAGCCCGACCAGCCTCCTATGTCGGGCAGCCTGAGGCTCTTGCTGCGGAGCTCTTTGGAACCGGAATGGACTCTGTTGCTGAGGGAGAGACTGCAGTTGCCACTGCCGAGTTCGGTTGTCAGACCGAGTTTGAAGAGGCGGACTTCGAACTTCCACTGCCTATTCGGGTCACCCCAGCGGCGCCCGAGACAGCAGAGTTTGGCGTTCAGGTTGTGCCAGAAGTTCCTGAATCGAAATTGATGATAGAGACAGCAATGCAAACCGACACTGAAACCATCCCGTCACCGGGGCCGAAGGTCGTCATTGGGCATGCAGAGATTGGCATACAACATGAACTCATCGAAGCTCCTCGAACCCACGCCGATTCATCCATCGAGACGGAGTGGATTGCTCAGCACGATCTCACCCCAGCTGCGCCGCCTACCCCACTCCCCATCACTCTGCAAACCGGAGTTCAAACACCGTCTGTGCAAACTGCGCAAATAGAAGTGCAGACTTTGTCGGTTCCAGTTCCAGAGAGTGTTGATGTTGAGACGCAGACGGCGCCGGTACCACCATCCTTGGTGCAAGTCTCCGATGAAGTTGACGCTGATGGCGATTCAACGCTTGACGATACAACCATAGAGCCTGCGTCACCACATGATACCATCACGGTAATTTATGGTGGTATTTTCACCTCGGAGCACGAGCAAGCGAACGAGGGATTCAATGATGCCGCAACGGAGACGGGAGCAGATACTGATACTGATGCAGATTACCAAGACGCTCGTCAGAGCATTATCCTCACTACCCCGACCCCTTCAATGGAAGACTACCAGTCTATGGAGACATTTAGCGATGACGATGGCAAGGACGACAACGATGACGACGACGACGATGCTGAGAGCATCAAGGCGTCAATGCTCGCTTATCGACGAGACGCTGAGGACGATGTGTCACCGGCCGCAGCATCGCCAGAACCCGCTCGCCCAGACACCCCTCAGATCACGTACGAATCACAAGGGGTCCAGGTGGGGCCCGCCGAGGATCCCGCGCCCACACTTGTTTCTACGTCTGAGCCCGAACCAACACCTGAGCCTGCTCCCAGTGTTGTCCCCGAACCGCCGAAGCCGGAACTCAGAGAGATTTCCATTCAAACAGACAAGTGGGTGCCCTCGCCGCCTGCCTCACCGGCGCATCCTCGTGGCCCGTCTTTACTTGGGTTCAAGGCCGCCGGGACGGGAACTCAGCAGTTCCAGTATATTGCGCCTCACTCTGCTGGTCCGGCAAGGCCGGTTACGCCTGTTCACTCGGTCCCGCCGTCCCCTTCGGCTGTCAGAGACTCTGTTGCTACAATCATCGCAGCTCCTCGTTCGCAGGGTCATGACAGGAGGCCGTCGATTGAATCGGCGCTTTCTGGCGCGGATGAAACCACGCCTCGCTCTCGTATACCTTCCACCGCCCCGGTACCAGTCGACAGGAGCCGTCCACCGATGATAATGCTTCCCCCACCCCCCCGGGCACCACCTCCACCGAACAGCATGCCTCCACCTCAGTTCATACCCGAAAGAAGGGCCCCCACCTCATCTACTTCATCACACGACATCCCCCCTGGACGCCCTATATCCCCTCCTCCGCCAGAACTCGTTCAGCGTGCCACGACTCCAACGTTTGGGTCTGTCCGAGGTGGTTTACCTCGCCAGCATGGTTCCAGCCTCCCCACAACCGCTCAAGGCCTCGCCTCACGGCCGTCCACCAATAGCTTCAGGTCGGCAAACAACGCAGCGGCGCCTCCGACAGTACACACACTGTTCTCCAGCCGCGATCGCGACCGCGTGCGGGGAATGTCTACGACTTCTCTGCAGTCCGATCGCAGTCTTGGATCGGGACGTTCATCCATATCATCAGACAATCACTATTACCCTGCGCGAACCCAGTCTAGGGCGACTAATGCCCCAGCAGGTATTACCGAGTACCCGCAAAATGGCATGGCCGATACGTCTACTCGTGGGACCGACCCTGCCATTCTCCACGCAATCACGCAGACTATGATTGGCGAGTTCTTATACAAGTACACGCGCCGGACGATTGGAAAGGGCCATGGAGAGCGGCGTCATAAACGCTTCTTTTGGGTCCATCCGTATACCAGAACCTTATACTGGAGTGATGCGGATCCTGGTTCATCTAACGTTTCCGAATCCAGCGCCAAGAGTGGTGTGTGCCTTCCACTGTTGCACGTTGTCTTCTAGGAGTTGACGTGCCGTTCTCATAGCATACATCGAAGCTGTTCGCTCCGTGCTTGACCCTAATCCACTCCCCCCCGGCCTCCATCAGTACAGTGTTGTGGTATCGACGCCATTCAGGGAGATGAAATTTACCGCACCAACCAGGGAGAGGCATGACATCTGGCTCAATGTATTGTGTTAGTTTCTTTGTCCGACTTGCCTTTGACCGAGTTGACTTCACAGGCCCTCCAATACTTGTTGACTAGGCCGGGTACGATTCCGTCAACGACGAATGGACCTAATGGTACGATCACCGTGTCAGGCGCCACACCATTCGGCCCCATGACTGGACATGCTGGGCTCCCTGCGGAAGATCATCAGCCTGATCGTCACAATCCCCAGCTGGCCAGTCCCCAGAGTTTGAGAAGCGGCCGCAGCCTTCATGTCAGCGGTGACACCTGGGGTACTTCTCGTGGCCAGCGAAGCACGTCACAGCTCTCGGTTGGTGGCTCGATCGGCAAACGCTCAGGTACACCGGCAGCCGAGTATCTGCGATACCCAGGTCCAGAGGGCCCTTACAGCCCGTCTAAGTCCTTCGAACAAGTCCGAGGTGGCGTGGGAGATGATGACTGTGACTTTGAGCTTCACGAGGAGACCATGTCAGACGGTGGCTTCGAAGGCTTGGAAAATGTGCGAGCATGCTGCGACGGGATGCATACTGTCGGTGGCGATCATCGTCATACCCACCATCATCATACCCACCACCACCACCACCCCCACTTGGATGACCCACCCCCAGAGCGTCCCCGAATGCGAGACGGACACCTGGATGCACGCGCTGATCCACCGCGGCCATCATCACCGGCCTGGTCTTTCCGTTCTCGCTCAGGTAGTACAACTTCACACGAAGGTGGTCTCTTCTCAGGCAGGCTTCGTTTTGGCTCCCGGCGGTCAGCGAAGACTTCCAATGCTACTTCAGCTATGGAAGTGCACCACCAATCGCAACCTACCTGATTATAAGCCACCCTCTCCCTTCGCCTTCTGTTGTTACATTCAACCCCCCTGATTGATTCATGATACCGGCTACACACTCCTTCATAATCGAATATGGTTGTTAATGCATGAATTTACCCACTGTTATCTCGTGTATTTTGATTCTCCTGTGCAAAAAATCGCCAAAGTTATACTCTCTTTCATTATTCCGACTCGACTGCGATTTTTGCTACATAATTTCTATGAAAAGATTTTGCAGCGCGCCCCGTATGATCACACCCGGAATAAGTATAAAAACGTCATGTACCGTCGAGGACACCAGACATCGAAGTTTCCAACCCTTCGTATGAGAGGGAATCACCATGGTGCACGTAGGGTGGCGTCGAGGGACAACGTGGAACCGCTCTGTAGCTGGACAAACAGGTAAGAGTGTTTATCGTGGCAGCTTAGGCGAGGACTTACAGCAGCGGTTATCTGCTTGTGAACCAGGGATAGATCTGCACAAGAAGAGGACGCGTATCAATGATATAGGCGAGATGGAGTTTCGGCGTTCGTCACGCACAATCTGGATAAGCCAGTGCAGCGTTATTGTGATCCTCCATGAGCATATCCGCAAACTCGATCTCGGCTGCATCGAAGTTCTGTCGCGCGATCAGAAGCTTCGTCACGCGACCGCCCCTCTCCTTGCATCTCTGCGCGATAATATTGCGAACCTGCTTGGAGAAGTGGGTATCCAAAACTGGGAGGTCCGTCTTGAGAAAAAAAAAAAAAAAAGGCAAGGAGATGCGACTTGGCGTTAGCTCGGATATCGTTTTTTTTGGATGTTTACGCACGATTCGGATGTCTACTTTAAAGATGTCGTCTACTCCGAATAAGTCAAGGAGGAGTTGGGAAGATGCGCTCTGCCCCACCCACAACACCTGGAGTTCCTCGTTATCTGTGATGTTGAAATGCATCTCAGTACATACACCACGGACCCGCGTCCTCGCCTCGCCCAATTGGGGCCACTACTGACCTATTAGGTAGATCCCATTCGCCTGCATGAATACGTGGCTACCTCGCATCAGCGATGGCATCTTGATGACGCCGGTCTCTGGGTGGGGAAGCGCAATGCTATCGCTCAGATCGTGAACGGCTAGCATGCGCGGGTATATCTGATACATGGTGCTGCGCACACTTGCCCCAAGTAATTTGTGCCTGTGGTAATTTCGAACATCGGGGTCGATGTATTTCGCTGGCCGAGGGGGGGTGGGTTAGAATAATACGGCCAGTGTCACGGCAGGAGTCTGAACTACCTTTCAGCGGTTTGCTCTTGAGGATGGACAGTGTGTAAACGGGAAGAACACGGAAGGCTTCTGGGATGATCAGCTACACAGCGAGGTTATCCTAATGCCCCCCGCGTTCGGTCGGTAAATCATCTGGACGTACCTGAGTCTGTACGCTAGCAGCCGCACAAGTTCGACGATACGAGCATAAAATTGCGGAGCATTGCTCAGTTAGCTCTTCCTGAATAGTGGATATTTTATGGGTCGGCATGCGCTTCATAGCTGATGAACGTGAGCCAGATCGAAGGGGTGGTCG
>QLOS01002958.1:0-14051 GCA_003313725.1 Russula sp. MG48 | reverse complement strand
GGCTGCCGATCCAAATATGAATATGCCGGTGCCGGTGGTACTCCCACACCCATCGACGAAGGGTGCGTCCCGCTTTAGGGGTGCCGATCCAAACATGAATATGAATATGTCGGTGGTGATACCCCCACACCCACCGACGAAGGGTACGTCCCACTTGAGGGGTGTTGATCCAAATATGAACATGTCGGTGGTCCCACCCCCGCACCACCCCCCACCGAAGGGTACGTCCCACTTGAGAGGTGTTGATCCAAATATGAATATGCCGGCGGTCTATCCACACGAGACGCCGCATTACAAGTCGCGATGGTGGAAAAAATAAGTGGTTGTTGGTCAGCATTGTGGGGGGATTTTTGGTCCCCGTTGCCATGTATTATTATCGGGTTCTCTTTGATTTTCCTTTCGATCGCGTCTTAGTCCCTCCTCATCTGTATTTTACTCTGCATATGGATTACTACTATATGGTATTCCCTCACTTGTCGATCATCTCTCGCGAATAGACGATTTTTTCTTTGGTATGCCACCCCTTTTGCGAACGTTCACCTTCCAGTCAGCGCGCGCTGATCGCCTCGATTGCGTTGCTCCGAGGCATACTGGACGCTGGGGCGTGCGTGGACAGATGCTGATTCTCATCACATTGAAGTGACACGACACGACTCGTTGCAAATAATCCCCTCAAGAAAGAAAAAAGGAGCAGGTTATCGTCGTGATCGCACGCATGCTTTATAGCAACCGCTTCTTTCGAGCGCCACAAGGTAGAGGGTTTACGAGAACCGAAGCCCGCAATGGCGACAGGGCCCCCGGAGGGATCTTCGGCCAAATGAGATGCAAATCGTGCCTTTTCACATGGCCGAATGGCACCGGCGGCGGTGTAAATTTAGTCTCGTCCGTCTTGGGTTCTGGCAGGTTAACGCGGTAAAAAAAGTGGGTTTGCATTTATGTACGGTACATGTGATGTGATGTGTGTGATGGGTCGTCCTTCGATCGGCGCGTTCTGGCCTACAACCAATTTTGGGCAGTGGAGCCTCCCCCTGCTGCTGCGGAGTGAGTGGACGCAAGTACAAGTGAATCTACGAAGGGATATCACCCGCTCGCAGGCGCTCGGCCAGGTCGAAGCCAGCAGCGAGGTGCAACAGCCTCGCGTCGACGAGATAGCCCTGTTCGAACCATATGGGAAAGCAGAAAATACGTTCATGCGTCCATAAACGGGTATGTTCTCATGACGGATCTGCTTTTCATACTGTATTCTGCGCGCATGGGAAAAAAATAATATAATCAGATCTGTGAGCGGCTAGATTGCAAAGGGAAAAAAGCATGAACGCCCCCCTATAGACTAGTAGTGGCACTGGCACGTACCTTTAAGCTCCTGATATAGGCGTTTCACTTCGACTGTGCGTCTCACGATCGACTCGCAGTCCTGGCGGTTCTGATCTGGCGACTCCATGTCGCCAGTCAGCGGCACGTCTAGAACGACTAGTTTCATATTGGCCATGGTCATGCCTGCATCATACATACGAAACCAAAAAAACGATCCGGACAGGTCGAGATGGAGTCGCGCAGGAAGAATGGAGATTACAGACCAGGGTCACTCACAAGAACCGCGCCCGAATCGAGGACGCCCTCTGCCTCGTAGCCTGTCTCCTCCTGAAGCCCGCGAATCGCGGCTCCTTCGGGCGTCTCGCCGTCATCGATCAACCCTGCGGGAGGTTCTGCGATTTGAAATATAAAAGCCGGGAGTCGGACCGGGTTTCATAACACGTGAGCAAAACATATAAAAAAGTTGTTTGTGGCCGTTGCCCGCCAGTGGGCGGTATTGTTCTACGATCACAGTGGAAATGGGAAACGCGCGCATCTTGGAACGGATGAGAGGAATGTGGGGGACACCTTGAACGGAAGATTGGTCCGGCTGGCCCTGAGGCTGACAAGGGCGACATGACGGTTTGTGGTTGTCGTGTAAGTGTCAACGGAGGGCGAAGTTGCCACTGAAGTGGTTGTTGCTGCGCTAGCTGAGAAAGACGGAGGCAGAGTTTGGATTTTTATAGACGAGACAAAAGCGGGCTATGACGCACTTCATGACCGCGTTGCGAAAGAACCTCAGGAGGGCGCGATGCCCCGGGTTCTGAAGCATCGGCTGGCCGTCTCTCATCGCATCCTGCAGCCCTTTCACGAAGGCTTTCCTCATGTTCCTCTGATGACTTCCTGCGACGCAAGGGGTTTAGGAAGCCAAAGAAGCCTGATAAAGACCATGACTAGCGGAGGTGTGAGCCGACTTGCGAGCCTGAAGGATGGAGAGGCGAGGACGAACCGATTTCATGGGCTGCGCGTTAGGACGGTTGTACGGTGATGAAAGTTGATTTCTTGTAGCACGGCGATTGTGACACTCATAATTTTCACGATAGCCGGGGGAAGCAAAAGGGAAAGACAAGAGGTTGACGGGAGTGTGAGGAGGGCCCAATGATCGTGCACTCGCACGCGGGTCGCGGTTCGCCTTCTTTTCCACGTGCGCCACGTCCAACCGCTCCCACAAGCATAGGCCAACAAAGTCGTCGAGACACCTTATCCTCTCATAGATGATGCCGACCCGCATTTCTATCGTGTTGTTCGATACATGAGGCCATCGGACTACGCTGTCTGGGCGGGTGCAACAGCCGCGTTTCCTTCGGCTCTTTACTAGACATGAAGAAGCACTTTTTGGAAGCTGTAAATATGGAGAGATTTGTCCCATTGCACGGCAAGGATGAGACCACCGTCTGCATCTCGCGTGGGTATGAGCGATACTATATGCAATCTTTTGGTAGTTTGTTTATGATAAGCTCTTGCATTGTAGGCCACGTGATAAATGGGATCTGCACCTCTTTATCTTAGGTCGTCTTAAGCATCATTCAAAAGCCTGAGCCTCTCCACACGTTGGCGCGACCATTTACACATCCCGTTTTATCGTGCTCCCCCCAAGTCTCTTCCCACCATGTCTACCGACCTCTACGAGATCCTCGGCATTCAAAAGGACGCTACTGACGAACAAAGTACGTCCAATCCTCTCGCATGGGATATCCATCCTCCTCTGATGGTCCCGCAGTCCGAAAGGCTTACCGTAGACGGGCCCTACAAACTCACCCAGATCGTGTCCCCCCGGAGCAAAAATTAACCGCAGAGGACGAGTTTCGAAAGGTCTCTCCAACCCCTCCATTCACTCTCTTCTGTGCCAATCACTCACAATATCAGGTGAACAACGCATATGAAGTCCTCAACGACCCTACCAAGCGTCAGGTAAGCCTCTACTGTATCTTCCACCCCTCTGATACGACCTCCACTCATTTCTGACTGTCCACTGTTTCCAATAGGCCTACGATGCTGCCGGAGTATGGCCTCCACCTCCACCTCCACCACAACCACAACCACAACCACAACCACCACAACCAAGGTTTAGGGGGTCACGCCATCATCATCGGCCCTACCACACCAGCAGGGAGTTGCATGTACCGTTTCCAGAAGATCCCTTTGACCTTGGTTGGCACCATCACGCAGGCTTTACCGATCCCTTTCGACTCTTTGAGTCCATTTTTGACGAGCTGCACCATGCGATATCCAATCCATTTTTACCTGTCCAGTGGCGTCGAGATCACCGCCACGATCCACACCAACGTGTGCGTGGCTTCTTTGAGGACCCGTTCATCGACATGGGCTTCCCCTTCGACCGTCACGGTGGATCTCGACGCCACAATCCACATCAACGTGGGCGTGACTTGTTTGATGACCTGCTCATCGACATGGGCTTCCCCTTCGACCGTTACGGTAGATTTCGACGCCACGATCCACACCAACACGTGCGCAACTTCTTTGATAACCCGCTCATCGACATGGGCCCCCCCCTTCGGCCGTCATGGTGGCTTTGACGGTATGACGGGCACTGGAAACGGTCGTACTCGCGTAAACAACCAAGTGACCCACGGTGCAGCTAGGCCCAATGATCCTTTTTCTTTTTCTTTTTCTTTTGGAATCTGAATTTGTATTCCGCTGCGCGTACAACGTGATACAGAGGCAGTCACGTATACTACGTATTATGCTTAGAGCGTGTGTATTATAGGTGAGGAACCAGAGCAAGCTGGTTATGGGCAGCAGTGGATCGTTGGGTGGTAGTGGTCTGATTCGGGAGGGGTAATGACGACCCGATCCCGCTTGTATTCTAATGTGATTCATCCTGGCTCCCAAACTTCCCGCGGCTTAGCGCAGGCTCCCGTCTCCTCCAGGAATCGCAACACCCTCTTGGACGCATTTCGGGTGGTGAAAAGCTGGAGGAGACTTCGGAGGCGGCCGTTAGCAGTAAGGTGCTTGCGGCGCGCGGCGGTATGGAGTGGGCACTCTATTAGCACATGTTCGATAGTTTAGACAGGCTTGCCACAAGGGCATGCAATTTGTTCCGGTATGTGTCGGGAAAAACTGTTGGGTATATTCCCTGGTGAAAGTGTAATCTGTAGAAGGTTGAATCTGTGCGTCCAGAGCAAGACTTAGCTGTGTTTTCCGTGTGGTTTGTGGGAGTGGGGTGGTTCCAGGGCGTCGGGCGAGGACGAGGAGGTTGGAATGTGGGGTGTGGGTCCCCATCTGGGGCTTCGTGAGGGCCGTTCTGTAGGCCCTTGATGTGCGCGGCGACTGGTGCCAGCGTTCGGCCCATGTCGTGATGGCCGCGTCTTTGGACCTTTTCTTTTGGCCCTTACAGTAATGGTTTGCGGTTCTATTAAGATGGCGAGGTTCGCCGTGCGGACGGATTCAGAGGCAAGCTGTTTGGCTCTCCTGAAGCCTATGGAAGGCGCCGACTTCGGCAGCCACAGTAGCTTGATATTTGCGTCTAGGTGGCGCCTAAGGAGCTCACTGAGTTGATTCAAGTGGTTGAGAGCTGTCGCTTGTTCCTCATGTGGTGATGCGTCCAGTACCTTGTTCACCGCCGCACAGGATGAGAGGAAGATGAGGGTGGGCACTCCTGAGGCTACTCCCGCCTGCTTACCGTCTGCGCGGCCTTTATTTGAGATCACTCCGTCACAGAATATGCATCGTTGTACTATTACGGCATGCATCTGTTTGGGTAGTGGAGCCCCCTGCTGCGGAGAGGGCCCAGAAGGGTACAAGTGAATCTACGAAGGGATATCACCCGCTCGCAGGCGCTCGGCCAGGTCGAAGCCAGCAGCGAGGTGCAACAGCCTCGCATCGACGAGATAGTCCTGTTTATACATACGTTCATGCATCCATAAACGGGTATGTTCTTATGACAGACCTTCTTTTCATATTCTGCGTGCATGGGAAAAAAAAATAATCAGATCCGGGTGAGCGGCTAGATTGGATTGCAAAGGGAAAGACAAAGGCAAGAACGTCCCCCTATAGACTAGTAGTGGCACTGGTACGTACCTTTAAGCTCCTGATATAGGCGTTTCACTTCGACTGTACGTCTCACGATCGACTCGCCGTGCTGGAGGTTCTGATCTGGAGATACCATGTCGCCATTCAGCGGCACATCTAGAACGACCAGTTTCATATTGGCCGTGGTCATGCCTGCATCATACATACATCGGGATGGAGTCGCGCAGGAAGAATGGAGATTACAGACCAGGGTCACTCACGAGAACAGCACTCGAATCGAGGACGCCCTCTGCCTCGTAGCCCGTCTCTTCCTGAAGCTCGCGAATCGCGGCCCCTTCGGGCGTCTCACCGTCATCGATCAACCCTGCGGGAAGTTCTGCGATTTTGAAATATAAAAGTCGGGAGTCGGACCGGGTTTCAAAACACGTGAGCAAAACCTGAACCCCCGGGCCAGATAGATATAAAAAAAAGTTGTTTCTGACCCACGACAAAGTTGCCCACCGGAGGGCGATATTGTTCTACGATCACGGTGGAAATGGGAAACGCGCGCGTCTTGGAACGGATGAGGGCCAGGACCGCGACCGCTGCGGGTAGGGGACCTAACTTAGCGCGCGGCGTACAATGGAAATGGGTGATGTGGTCAAGAATACCGTCTATGCCAGACTTGCCACGCGTGCGTCTGTCTGCAGCCTCCCAGACCCTCTATCGAAAGAAAATGTAAGGAATGGCTAGTGACGAGCACACGAACGGGGACTTCCTTACCTCCTTTCCCGTTTGGTCTTGCCAATTTATCTTCTTCAAGCCCACCCATCTTCAAAGGGAAACCCTTCCAGATGAACGGATATGTCACGGAGGAGAGTCTAGGCACGCACTTTGCGTCGGTGGTGTTGAGGTCTTCTGTGGAAAGCACCTTCGGGGATTGAGACATTATCTGTATCTGACGAACTGGACGTAGATGGAACGCCGCAGAGTTTCGCCGTAGCACGATACGATAAACAGATAACAGGCACGTCATGTACAGTATCCGAGTCAACCATGACATATGGGTTTCCATATCTAGCGCGTCTGCATCGTTACCAGTTCACAACCAATTGAAATACCGACACGTCGTACAGTACCTTTCCCTGCCCGGTTTACATTCCCACTATCGTCGCAGGCTAAAGAAAGTATCGTCATTGAATAAAGCGTGAGGCTGAGATTTGCGTCGATCAACAAGTTCTGGAAGGGACTGACGCCAAGGGGGCGATCCTCCCGAAGTGTATCAGTGTTATATTCTATCAGCCACCTCCGCGGAGGTTCTGGATGCTGCATGAGTGTCACTGCCCGGAGCGACTCGGAGAGGTGCATCGTGCCAGGATTTGGCACAACGTAATGATTAACTACAGCATTGGCCTTCACTTGAGCGATACCACCAGCGCTCCTGGAGCTGGCTAAGAACAAGCAGGAGTAGTCGAATTCAATTCTAGAAACCTGACCCATCATAGTACAGTACAGAATTTTCGGGATTGGGACTTAAGAAATTGGGTTGGCGTCGACCAAGTCGATCTGTTCCGGGACGAGGATCCTTCCGGCTCGCTGCATTAATTATTACTTGAACACGTACGTCAACCGTCCCAGCCCTCCTCTTCTTTCTCCCTCACTTACTCAGTTCATTGCCGAAATGTCGAAACCTGCAACCGTTCTTGATTCAGTCCTTGACGCAGTTGGAAACACCCCTCTCATACGCCTCGATAGGATAGCGGAGCATGAAGGGCTCAAATGCAACCTCCGTAAGTCTGCTACTTGTGTACCAGGTCACCTAAAGCCTACGTCTGCCTTAGTTGGGAAGTTGGAATACACCTCTGCTGGCGGATCCGTGAAAGACAGGATTGCGAAGCGAATGGTCGAGATCGCAGAGCAGGAGGGGAAGCTCATTCCAGGACAGAGCGTGGTCATCGAGCCAACTTCAGGAAACACGGGTGCGCTTTGTTTGTCGCTAGACTCGTCAACTCATTTCATTGCTAAGCTTTGTGCTATATCATAGGTATTGGTCTCGCAATGGCCTGTGCCGTAAAGGTAACACACTCATGCCGGCCAACGAGGAGAGTTACTGAATACTACAGATAAGGGATATTCAGTGATCATTACTATGCCAAAGAAAATGTCGCTTGTACGCGCGCTTTGTTGAGATTCACATAGTTGCTACTGCTTATGTCAAGGCTGTATCATAGGAGAAAGAAGCGGCATTGCGCGCTCTTGGTGCGGAAGTCGTGCGGACTCCCAATGAAGCCGCCTGGGATGCCCCGGAAAGTCATATAGGTAGAGTACCCGGGTCCGTTTCCTTCTGGCCCAACGGAACTGAACTCGTGTGACTGTAGGCGTGGCCCAGCGCTTGCAAAGAGAGATACCGGGTGGCATAATTCTGGATCAATATCGCAACGTACGTTGTGCTTATATGTACGCAAGTTGTACTTCACGCTTTGAGCTCAGGTGAACAATCCACTTGCGCATGAGCTCACTACTGCGCCCGAGATCGTCGCGGCCGTGACATCAACGCCTTCGACACCGATCCACCCATCGTCGGGGAAAGTGGATGTCTTCATCGCGAGTGCTGGAACTGGCGGCACAGTCTCTGGCGTCGCGAAAGGAATCAAGCGAACCCACAATCCAGACTGCGTTGTCGTCGGCGTGGACCCCGTTCGTTCATCGTATTTCTTTCCCCCGAGCCGGCCTCTGCTTACCGACGCTCACGCAGGTTGGTTCGATTCTCGCCGTCCCTGCTTCTCTCAATGAGACAGGCAAGGGGTGTTCATACGTCGTGGAGGGAATTGGCTATGACTTTATCCCTGACGTGCTCACGCGAGAGCCCAGCATAATCGATTCGTGGATGAAGACGAACGATACAGAGGCTTTCTCGGCCGTTCAGTTGCTCATGCGCCATGAGGGAATGCTAGTTGGCGGGAGCAGCGGCAGCGCACTCGCCGGTGGTCTGGCATGGTTGCGCTCTGAGAGCGGACGCGAGATAGCGCAGACGCCGGGAAAGAATGTTGTCATTCTACTGCCTGATGGGTACGTGTGATCGGTTTCCATTTCTTTTGCAACTTATAACTTGACACCGACAGGCTAAGGAATTACATTGGCAAAGATTGGTTCCTTGACATGGCTCTTCGACAGGAGCCTTCGCCACTTGCGCAGCGCATTGCAGAGGTGCTTGACCGACCAGCTAATGAAGACAACGCGAAGCCTTGCTTGTAAGAGGGCGGTGCGAAGAATTGAATCAATCGTGAGGTAAATAGACAGTAAATAAATTAATGTATATAATCTGGTGTGAGATCACGTGTCAAATTTGATTTATAAGCACATATCTGGATCGGAGCATGAGCAGAGCGGCAACGACAGCGACAGACTCGAACACCCTTCACGTTATTCTTTCTCTTATTTCCTTTCTTCTAATCTTGTTATTTTGTAGCAGTTTAGCAGTCTGTTTCTAATTGATATCTGTGCCACATGGCGTCTTCCGTCTTTTACAAGTTCAAGTCTCAGAGAGAGGAGTCTAGGGTGACCTTCGATGGCTCCAGTATCTCTGTGTTTGATCTTAAAAAAGATATTATTCTGGCCAACAACCTTGCAAAAGCCAATGATTTTGACCTCGCCGTATTCGACAGCTCATCCGGGGAAGGTCTGTTCATCCCCCGACCCAACGTAGCGTTGTCATTCTGATCACCTCGCTCCTCGCAGAGTTTAAGGACGACTCGCATACCATTCCTAGATCCACTTCTGTTATTGTGAAACGAGTGCCTCTTACCCGTCCTGGAAAGGGTAAAGCGGCTATGTATGTTGCAGCTCCGGGGACGTCAACGACTCCCGAGTCAAAGCCTAACGGCCAGCAAGGCGGCACGTCTTGGTTTGCCAAGGGCTCTGCGTCAAGGCGATTCGACAAGGAGGCGTCGTCGAAGCCGGCCACTGTACGTGCGCTCGTGTTCTACCATTTATGTTCCATTACTTACGCGCCCAAACACAAGCAGCAGGCTCCTCTTCAAACTCTTAGTGGCAAGGAAGACGAAGCGGCCGCGATGGCCGCCGTATTTCAGCTTCAGTCCGCGAACTGGGAGGAGACTCAGGAAAAAATGTCACAGTTGGTCTCGCCTCTTGGCGGTTCTTCCCTGTCCAGTAGTAGTTTCTCTAATGCACTTCGCTGTCCGTTCTATCGCGGGCTGTGTTTTCTCCTTTTTCCCCATTCTTCAGTCAGACACGGATTTATACCAATCCACGTGGAACGGGCTTTGGTCGCGGAGGCAAGCCATTTACGCCCCACCATCAACAAGCCGAGCGACCGCTCCCGCCCAGTTATGTGTGCTACCGTTGCGGGCAGAAAGGTGTGTGTTTGCTTTGCGTATCACACTGCCCAAAGGAGTTCTGTCTCACTTTGGTGCGAGGTCATTGGATTCAGGACTGTCCGACCAATAATGATCGTGAGTTCGACAATAAGCCGCGCATTAAACGGACGACAGGTATCCCGAGAAGTTTTCTAAAAGCCGTCGACAACCCGAGTGGTGCACGGATAGGTCAAGGAGTCATGGTGACTCCAGAAGGTGGCTACGTGGTCGCGCAACCGGATTCGTGAATATGTTTGCTTCGTTTCTTCCTTCCGATCGATCGACTCATCGTTTCGTGCAGGGCATCATGGCAGAGGCAAACCGTCAAGTCGAAGGGCCTCTCCGAGGCCGAAGTTCGCGAACGGCCTTCGAAAGACCCAAGCATCGTTTGCCCGATCGACAATCGGATCTTCCGCGACGCTGTCAAAACGCCTTGTTGCGGGACGGCCTACTGCGAGGATTGCATTCAGACCCACTTGCTCGAAAAGGACTTTATATGCCCGAACTGTGCGTCCAAGGTGGCCTCGTTAGACAAGCTGGTCGTCGACAGGCCGACGCGCAAGAGGGTTGCCGATTATATCAATAAGGAGATCGAAGCGGGCCAGAGGGAAGAAGACGGCCAGACGAACGATTCCACTCCAGTTGGCACCCTGTCTCAGGTACCGGGCATCGTTTTTCACTCCTCGTTAACAACTCACACACGCTTTGCGCTCAGACCCCCGTACCTGATGACCTGCAGGCTGGCCTGTATGCGCAGGACGACGTTCCCGCCGACTTGGCCATGTCTCAAATGATCGTCGACAGCATCCCGCAGCTGCAGGCGCAGATCCAGCAGATCTCGCTGGCGCTGCAGAGCAGCGGCACGCGCACGCTCCCCACCCACGTGCGTCAGCAGACGGAGATGCAACACCAGCAGCTGCAGATGCAACTCGCGCAGGCGCAGACGATCGCAGCGGCGCTCGCGGCGGCACAGTCCGGCATCGGCGCTGCGGACATGATGATGCCGATGGGGATGATGCCGATGATGAATCAGGGTTTTGCAGGTCCGCAGATGCAGATGCCTCCAACGCAACAACAACAGCAACAGCAGCAGCAGCAGCAGCAGCAACAACAACAACAATTGTCTGGAAGCGCAGACTCGGCGTATCAGCGCCAGCCGGTCAATAGTCGGAGGAGGAACATGAAGCGCGAGCGGCCCTCGGACTTTCTCGACGTTTCTGGCATGGATGCGGATAGGGACAATAAGGTCGCGCGGTATTGGGAATAGAAGGCTGTGCGCGGCCGGCGGGAATTGGGATTGTTGGAGCTGCAGTACAGGATCGAAAATGATTTTCTGAACAAGCACCAATTAATGTCATTGACAAGGACCCGTGGACTAATGACCAATATACGCTTGTTTTTTAATTTTCGAGCTCTAAGGGCCTGTTTGGTAACTGTCAATAATTTTGAGCGACCAAAATATGACTGTTTCAAAAAAATATCGTGGGAATTCTCTATTCTCTATATTAAAAGAGAGTGGTGTTTTTCTTACTAAGCAGCTTACTAAGTCTGACAAATACTGACTAAGCACACCACTCTCTAATACGCTGTGGCTGTCTGTCTCAAAAAGGTAGTCGACTTTCACACGGTTCAAATGGTAACCGCACGGGCGTTGGCTTCCTCTCTTGCCACGCGTACGTTTTCCTTCTGTTTTCACCCCGTCCCTTTGCTAACCATTTTTCTATTACAGTGTCTAAAAACCCTGAGGCCAACCTGCTCATGAAAAACTTGGTAGTGCAGGTACGTTTTTTTTGGGTTTTTCGTCTCTGCATGCTGATTTATTATTATTATTGGACTTTGACAGCGCGCGTCCATTTTCGAGATGCCAGGAATGCGCATTCTCCTCCCCACTAACCTGTGGTGCGATGGGTGGTTCCTGTTTTGCTGTAGGTATGTTTTTTTTTGTTCTCTGTTCTTCCACTGCACTGACCTTATTTTCCATCAGATGACGACGATGCACGCGCCTCCCCACCGCCAAAATGACGACGCGCTCCCACCTGTGGAGGTGGTGGTGCCACACCTTGCCAGGATGGGCAATGGCAGACCAGCAACACACGATGCGCCCCCACCCGGGGAGGAGCTGCTGCACCTGGTGGTGCAGCATGGCTTTTCGTCAGGTATGTTTTTTTTAATTTTCCATTGCTGCACTGACGTTTTTTTCTATCAGATGATGACAGCGCGGGACCGTGGACCCTCCCACCGTGTCACACCCCGTGTCACCCGCCACCTGCCGCTGTGGCGCACCCCGCATTGCCACCTGTTGCTGCATCGCACCCCGCGTTGCCACCCACCACCGCGTCGCACCCCGTGTCGCCACCTGCCGCCGTGTCGCACCGCGCGTCACACCGCACGTCACACCGTGCATCGCACCACGTGTCGCACTGCATGTTGCACTGCGCGTCACACCGTACGTCGCCACCTGCCGCCGCGTCGCACCACACATCGCCACCCACCGCCGCATCTCGCCACCTGCCGCCGCATCGCACCGCGCGTCACCAC
Source organism: Russula sp. MG48 (assembly GCA_003313725.1). NCBI lineage: Eukaryota > Fungi > Basidiomycota > Agaricomycetes > Russulales > Russulaceae > Russula > Russula sp. MG48. The sequence continues at coordinate 1,812 of QLOS01002958.1, read as the reverse complement.
CCACTGCTGCGGTGCACCCCGCGTTGCCACCACCAACACCTGTGCTCACAAGCACAACTGTGGGGTATATTAATGGTTATATGTAGTTAATTAGAAAAAATTGTTGTAGCATAGCTATTTTGAATTAAAAGAATTTAATTAATAATATTTAAATGTTGAGTGAGTTGAAAGGTCTTAAACTTATTTGCAATTGAATTGGCCTGACTTAGTCTGCTACTTAAAAAGTTTAAGGCATGACAAGGCTGCTAAGTGGAAAATTAGGAGGTGACATTGGTTAATGAGTTTTAGGGAAAATTTCTTCCATCAGAAGTTGGGTTTAAATTTATTAGAAGTGAATTTCCTGTGAGGGTCTGCTTCTCTATGACAATCAACAAGTGACAGGGCCAATGTCACGCCCACCGAGTGAGCGTACCTCCACAGGCGAAGGAGGGGGCGTAGGTGATGCTGGTGACTGCGGTCTCGTGGGTAGGAGGTCTGTATACCTCTCATGTGCAGGCGTACTCTTGTGACGTCTGATGGAGAGCTTTCCCTTGCCTTTGAGCATACACTGAGGCTCTGCAAGGGGACACGTGAAGTCTGGCAATTGACCAGAGGAGTTGTGGTTCACAAGGGACAGAAGGGGAACCGTTCACAGGCTGAGATTACAAGAGAACAGACTTAAGGTCTGTCCTAGGCGTATGAAGCGATATAAGTACATGCATGGGTGACTCATAGGGAGTCAGGACGAGTCATGGTGCCTCTAGGGCACCGCTACTAGTACAGAGTCACGTACAGTCAGCAGGAATCATCGTATAGTATGAGTCATGGGTGCCGGGGCAGCGCATGCGCAGAGGTGTGCAAATGTAGCACTAGTGGATGTGCGCCGGTCCCGCCGGTCCGTCAGACCGGATGGTAAGCGTACAGAGCGAGACAGAGAGGTACAGGCGGAGTCACGGGCTGTAGGGGCCCGGCAGTCCATAGGCGAAGCGTAGAGAGTAGTGGGCAGTAGGAATGAAAAGAAATAAGGCGTACAGTATATATGGGAGCGTAACATCACCCCCCTCTTACAGTCCGCGACTGTCCTCAGTTGCTACCTTGGTCAGTCCAGTCGTAGGCATCCATGGCCTCTGTGTCGTACTCTGCCTCAGCCGCGGGCTCCTTTTCAGCTCCGCATTCGAGGCGGGAACCCTCCTTGGCGATGCGCTCAAGGAGGGATCGCGTCGAGGGAGGGGGGCGCCCAAAGATGCGCTCGGAGAGGGTGTATGGCTCGGGGCGTTGAGTGTGGCCTCGTCCCGCCTTGGCAAGGGCTTCGTGCAGCGTGGGAGAGGGGCAATAAGAGAGGACCTGGTCCTCTGGGGTGTCGATGGGGGCGTGGACGCTGGTGAGGTACGGGAAGATGACATTGTACGCGTCGGCCCAGGAGAGGCGTGTCACCGATTGGTAACGCTGATCTCTGTAATAGTTTAGCCTCCTCTGGTGATACTTGAGGAGGCGTTGCGCCTCTGCCACGCGTCACTTCTCCGTCTCGATGTCTATGGCGTGTGAGTCGATCCCCATCTCTGCAGTACGTAGGCGTTCCACCTCCCCGATGAGATACGGGTCCCCCAGGGCCTTGAGGGCATTGTCAACATGGTGCCAGAAGGAGCCTGCGTCCCCTCCTTCGTCAGAGAAGATGGCGACCTGCCTGGGCGTGAGGCGGGGGAGTGGGCGTCGGGAGTACTCTACCACGGGGCGTGCGTAGAGGGGGTGCGTGAAGATGACCTTGCCTTGCCCCATGGTGGCTAGGACGACGGGGTCTTTGGCTCCAAACATGAATGCAACATACTTTGGGGT
>QLOS01002955.1:0-19648 GCA_003313725.1 Russula sp. MG48 | reverse complement strand
GTGACCGAACCTGGATGACGATTCATTACCGTTATGACTCGTGTCTTCTTTGTGTTAGGGGACTATGTAAGTTTCTGCTTAACAGTCACCGCGGTTCCAATAACTCGAGGGAACAGATACTGCTCTAGCTTGGACTGGCGTGCTCATTTTTGACAGCGTGATATTCTTCCTCACTCTCTACAAGGCCTTTACAATTGGGAAGGGCGTACCCCTACTGGATGTGATTGTCCGTGATGGTGCGTCCAGCTGAATAACATACATGTCGAGCCTCATCAACCATCTTAGGAGCCGTATACTTCTCGTACGATCCACTTTGTTCGTTCGTCGGCGAGATAGTGACGATCAATTAAAGTGCACTCTTCATCATGAATTTAGTAAATATTTTGATGCTTCGGGTGCGCCTATATTGCATCTACCGGTTTTATGATGTTCACTCCATACCTTTCTTAGTTTGCCCCTGTACGTTGTCATACATTGATTCTCACTTTCACACATCGCTTTTACCGAATATAGCCCGTACTCAAAACCTCCGCTGCAACCTTCACAAACGCGTACGTCTTGATATTACCTCTCGTTTCATTACACGTCTGCTTCAGTACTAATTTTGGATGTACAGGATCTCCACCACTCTTGTAACCCGTCTTGTGTTGAATCTCCGTGAACAAAACTCTGTTTTGGCGGGTCTACCGACAACTGTTGAATCGGAGCACAAATTCCGGGCGGCTCTGCCGGTCGCAGGGACTATGACACCCTCTTGGGACATCACCTCTGTCCAGGTGGACAAATCAACGTCAGGAATCGCCCCGAATGATGTCGTTGGCGGCTCTTGTTGCGCCAGCACAGACAGGTATGACACGGCCAGGCAGCTCTTGGAGGAATGATGACCCTCATGCACACACACAACAGAGTGCCCAAGGAAAGGCAATCCGGTCTCATTGATGGGGCGATAATAGAACGCGAGATGACTCCTCGTAGACGAGATAGTATAGGATAAATTACGTGGCATATGCGACCACTATACGAAAGCATGCACACTGGACCATCATTTTTCCTCTCAGAGCCTTGATCGAACCACTCTGCTTCCCCATGACTTTCCTTGCTCGAACTTGGATATATAAACGTTCACCAGAACCCAGAGCTCAGAACCGTCCCACATCACGCACCATACAGCACAGCTACAGGTTCGTCACTGCCACGTTTGGAGGGGCAGCATAATGGGTCAATACGGCTGGCGCGCAGGTCAAAGTAACCCGTAGATTTTCGCGGTGCGTTATGACCAGTGGCCCGCGAGGGAACGCAGCGGTGTTCACGAACGGCGCGCCGTTCATGATGGCGAGGCCAGTACATGTCGCACTCCTCGCGGCGCAACCCAGAATGCGCAGGTCATCGCCACCGTTGTGTACGGCCACTCACTGACATTGTGCAACCTACCGCAAGGAAGGGCGTACGCATCAAGGCACCTGCGACCGCATATGACCGGTGGAGAGAGGGGTTGCGCCCCCAAGGACTCGTCGATGGGTTCAACCAAGGTTACTCTACGCACATGATCCGATATGTACTACTTGTCCCGTGACTTGCTCATCATGTGACCTCTGACCTCCTTCCCTATTCCACCGGAGGGACGCCAACCGGTTTTTTTTTTTTTGGAATCTGCATTTATAATGTGCAACATGTATGTAATTACAAAGACGCGCGTGGAGTGGCGATGCACCCCGGTTAATCAGAGAGGGGTATGGACTGTTATATACGTCTGGTGATGTGGAATGAAAGAGCGTGTGTAAGGTGTAATTGTCGGGGCCTGTTTGGCCCAAAGAATCTAGCCATGATCCTCCGGCGGCGGTTCGCGTCGCCTTGGGCGTAGGCATGCTTGCGTTTCGGCAAGGAAGGCGCCCAGGGCAGCTCCTCCTTCCTTGGTGCCGAAGATGGTGGAGAGGGAGAGGTTGGCGGATAGGGGATGTAGGGTGCGACGCTGGGCAGCTGCGTACAGGGGGCATGATGTGATGATGTGATGTGCCGTTTGCAGTGCCTCACCGCATCGGCAGTGGTGGGGGTCGTTGGATTGGGGTCGGTGGCGGGCGTTGTATCCGCCAGTGAAGGCGTGACCCGTGAGGAGTTGAGACGATGGGCCAGGGGAGGTTAGTCAACCCTTGAACGAAGGGGGCTGGCTTACCGTCTGGAGGGGAGGCGAGCGCAAGGTACGTTGGCTGGCACTTGGGGGCTTCTCGCCATTTGCTTTGCCATTGGGACATGGCTTCCTTGTGCATTGAGGAGCGCAGGGAGGCTTTCGTTGGTGGGGATGGGGGGTGGTTGGGCATTTGGCGGGCGCAGGTGGCTGCGATGGCTTTGAGGCAGCGAATTGGGTGGAGGCCCTTCGAGATGGGGGTCCAGCTGATAAACATGTGGGAAGGGGAGGCTCTGTCTAGTAGGTTAGCAAGAGATTGGAAGAGGTTGGAGAGGCGAGAGGAGAGGTCTCTGTGGTTACGGTTCGCGCACATCTTTGGGAGGTGTGCGTCGGTGGTGAGGATTTTGATGAACTTGATTTGTGGTTGCTGCGTTGTTGTAGCAGCTGCGAGGGTGGCGGCTAGGGTGATGGCTTCCGCAGTTGTTGTCGGTGGGGAGTGTGATGGAGGAGGGGCGCGGGCCATGGACGTCGGGTCTGGCTCTGGTGTGGCTGTGAAAATATTACCTGTCTTACTGCTCTCAATTGTGAGGCCCGCTTTTTGGAGCCAGTTAAGGCAATCAGTGTAGTATTTGATCAGCGCGTTGGAGATGAGCCGGTAGGATGGTCCCCAGGCTAGAATATTGCCGTCGTCTACGTACATGTAAAGGTAAGCGTTAGACCAGTTAGCGGCGCGACGGAGTAGGGGGAAGGTGTAGATGACTGAGAGAATCGGTGAGATCAGCGATCCCTGGGGGGCGCCGACCCTGATGTCGATGGGTTCGGATACTGCGCCGTTGAGGCAGAGTTGGACGGAGCAGTCGGCGAGGAATGAGGTGCGCCACCGGCAGATGGCCTCAGCAAATCGATGTCGAACTGGAGGGAGCCGCAAACTCCGCCGCGTGCGTGGGCAGTGGAGATGTCGTGGGTGAGGGCTAACCCGGCATGGGTGGTGGAGGAGGAACGCCAACCGGTCCGACCGATCGCCTGATGCGGTAGGGCCGGTGCCGAGGGCTTCCCCCAAAGTGGTAAACCGTGCGACGAGGTGGTTCTCTTTGTTGATGTTGCGCACGCGCATGGTACCACTGAGTGCCAGTGGGGCCGCACGGTCATGAGAGAGATGAACTCGAGGTAGGTGTTCGAGTCTAGCGCGGCGCGTGAAGATTATATCAGGGATGTCTCTATGACTTTGTGAAGTGTGCCTGCCAGTGTGCTAGGTTATATGACCCTATGGCATGTTTTCCGGCTCTCCGTTCCTGTGCATGAGTCCTTATACTCACAGCGACGACTGCACCGAGTCGGTAGAACAAAATGAGGGATGCCCGTCCATGTAGCAAGCTGTTGAACATTGTTTCGAAGTCCGACCTTCTTCAGACTCCCCACATGTCTTCTCTGTCCTTCCAGCAGAGACGCCGAACAAAAAATCAGCCCGCGCAACACATAACATAATGACTGAACAACTTGGCACGGGTGTGCTGTACTCAGTGTACTGTACGGGTGTGACCTGCAGAATCGAACTGAACACGTTAGACCTGTTTCGTCATTTTTCACTCGACTCTACAGTACTCTTTCGTTTCTCTTTAATTTTCCTCGCTCTCCTTCCCGTCTTTCTTTTTATATCTTTCCATACCCCTAGCCACAAGTCAAAATTCCGGCCAAGGGCTTTGTCGGCGGTCTCAAGACCATGGATGTCTGTAGCAAGGTCTCATGCGCTCCACACTCGCTGTTACTGGCTTCAACGCTCATGAAACGCGCGGGCCATGGATGACGTCAAAGTCAGGACACGCACGGGAGCATTTCGTGCGTATGCTCTTGGTTGCATGGTTGACTTTGTGCTTGCAGTGACCCTGACCTCTGTCCCGATCATCTCGTCTTTCACACTTGCGGAGTTTCTCGACTACCGACGAGTCGACATCGACACATCAGTAGTTGTCGACCGGAGCAGAGGAGAAGGGTTGACCATTTATCTCGATGCCAATGTGACGTTCCAAAGAGTTCCATGCTATTGTGAGTCCCTGGGGCCACTTGCCATTCCAGTGGCCTTCCCGCCTCTGACAACGAGTCTTGCTTAGTGCTATCTCCAGACCTGATAGATATAGCCGGCGGGCTCTAAAATGATATCACACATAGTGTTGTCAAGACTCGTCTCACAGCTGTGGATACGGGTGTACCTGGCTCGCAGACCGGTGAGCTCCGTAACGACATCGACAAGTTGAGCAAGCAGCGTGCGTCTGGTCAGTGTGGTTTGTACTACGGCGGAGAACCGCTCGAGGGCGGATGCTGTACCTCTTGTGACGCCGTCCGTGAGGCGTACGTTTGATAGGGCTGGAGCTTCGGCAACCCGAATGCGATTGATCAGGTGTGGATCTTGTCTTCCTTTCCTTCACATCGCGTACAGACTCTGAGAGGACATAGTGAGTTGAGGAACACTGGTCCGACCAAATCCAGGAGCAGTCATTGGAGGGTTGCAACGTCGCCGGTCTCGTACGAGTGACCAAGGTTGTTGGCCCGGGGAACATCCACATCACGTCCGGGCAACTCCTTCCGAGCGGCTCAGCTCTAGATTTGCAACTTTGTGCCTTACTCGAATAACGACGGTAATCGTCTTGACTTCTTACACACCATACACCGCATGTACTTTACCGCAGATGATGAGGCGGACGCTTCCAAGGCATAAGTTAGCAAAGAGATCCGCATTCCGGAGGCTTAGAGGGGTCTACACAGATGCCGAGAGCGCAATACGTGTTCCACTACTTCCTCAAGATCGTATCGATACAATTCCGAGTCCGTCCCTGATCGTCAACTCGCACCAGTATAGCGTCACACACTTTGAGCGTGACCTCACGAGGGGACAAGCAGGCAACACGAACGAAGGTTTACAAATACATCACGGTGCTGCCGGTATGGGGTTAGTGCATGGCTCGGTCTGTGTTGTGTGAACAGCGAGAGACTGATCTCGCAACGACCGCGTAGGCGTGTTCTTCAATTACGAAATCTCGCCCATCCCCGTTGCCCATCGCGAAACGTGCCAGTCATTTGCGCACTTTGACGTCGTAGGTTCTTATATTCTTGATTTAGACCGTCCTGATATGTGAACAGGACACGTGCCATCGTGGGTGGCATGCCTCACCGTCGCTTCTATCCTTGATAGCGCGCTCTTCGCAACGCAACGCAGCCTCAAGAAGGGCGCCCAACGAGCATGTCGGTGGCAAGTTGATGTGAGTTTCTATGGTTCCATCCTGTAATGTTTCCAGATGGCCTGGATCGCATGAACTTCTGATTTAGTACCACGTATCGTTCATCCTCGGCGTGGCGCGTAATACATGGAGTGCCTCCACTTGTGATACCTCGACATCATCCATGAGAACCCCGGCGTGAGAATGCGGCCCAATCCGGAAATGGTCAATTGATGTACAGAAAGCTCGAGCGTGTAGAGAATGAATACAGAAGGCAATATAGAAGGTGATGTTGATAAGAGGGAAAGCAGAAGAGGAGAGGTGTGGGCCATCTTCGCCGCTTCGCGCGTGCCGCACTCCCTGGGTCCGTCTCTGTCATCCTATGCTTCTGCGCTGAAACGTTCGTCGCTGGTAGACGCTGCGCCGTGACAATAGTGAGCCCTTGCGACGCGGGAGGTGGGTCTCAACGTGCGGGGGGTGGATCTTCTGGGGATTATCCTGTGAAGTCAGTTGGCCGTGTCAACGAACGATGGACGTGGCGAGTGTCAAGTGAGTAGGATAGGGGAAGTACCTTCAAGCTGGCATACATTATCAACTCGTCGTCCTCCCCATCTGGCTTGTGGTAGATGTATTGTCGGTCCCATGGCATAGTCTTCCCACGCGCTGTGGGCGTACCGATCCCGGCGTTCTCGCCCTCCTCTTCATCTACGCATTCTCCGCATGAGGCCTCATCCAACAGTCCTTCCTCACCCTCATCAACATCCTCCGAAGGCGCAACCTCGTCCTATGGTGCGAGCCAGCACTGGACTTGTGCCGTCTCACGTTGCCCCCGTCGGTCTAGGATGTAGTCCGTCAGCCTCTCCGTGTCCAGCTCACAACGCTTTTTACGGGGACCTCGTTTACCACCTGAACGCGGCGGACCATGCGAGGGGGTGGCAGGGCCTTCGTGGGTGAGTGTGGTCGGTGATCACTGGCACATTGATGCTCGTCGGCGGGTGCAGTTGACGATGATGCGGACGCACGCTTCGTGGAGGATAACATGGCGGATAAACCGACTGTCGGAACCGGGACTCGCTCTGGAGTGTGTGCGAACGTAGCTTACGGTTGGACCTGGCCAGGGTAGCGTGCTCTGCGTGGATTGGAAGGAATTGGTCTTTCCAGGCGCTGATTTAACCAGCTCAGCTTGGTGAGTGTTCTGCATCAAACTTGTGGGTCAGTTGGAAATTTGAATGCCCCCACTATGGCAATGGAAGGATCTGACACACGTGGCGTGAGTGTCCTAACTTACTGTTACTGGACATCAAGTGACCCCACAGGCACAATTGACTAGACTCCACTTTTCCGTTCCTGCCCGCCGTGAAACCGAAAACGTCGATAACAAATTGATTTGGTAACTCCGTATACGCATCCGGCTATTCAAGTCTCACCATCATCATCCTCTTCTAACTTACAACGGTACAGCAAGTCGCTGTCCTTTCGTATAGTATGGTACGTCCAGACGTCCAATCCTGGCAGCGATGCTCCCAACTGCGAAGTTCGCAGGACAACTTGAACACCTCACCAATAGCTTACAAGAGTGACCTCATAACATCACCCTTGTCATCCATCCCATCCGACCCGTGCATCAAATGAACTTGTCTTCTTTTATGTGCCACATATCGTGGGCGTTCTTTTTCCATCAAGGTACTGTACTGTACTGACACAAATCCATGGTTACTGCTCCTGTGGCCATCTCCAGTTTATGTTCTATATAATCTCCACCCTGGCCTTGCACCTTCGTTCTCCCTAACGAAAGCGTGGATCTGGTGCCCACTACATTCGCTGGTTCAACTTGCTATGTCACTGGCTAATATTGGCCTCCCACAAACTGGAGCATATATGTAGGCGGTTCTGGGCCCCTAGTAGTGTGTCTCCCGCGTCTCATTCTTTCGCCCCTTATCCTAGATACCTCAACTCCATCTTCGATCTCTCACCCGCAGGTGAGCGTGCCCCTAATTGCCCTCAAAGAAAACTCAGGATGATTCTTGCTTGCCTGTTCTAGTGATATTATATTACGACTATGTTCTCACATTACCCCGGGAAATCCAGTTCCTCTGGCCTCCACACAATAAACTAGGGTGGTTCACACTTACCTGCCTTCTCAATCGATACCTCCCTATATTCGGACACATTCCGTTTGTCGTATTATATTTTGTCCCAGGAAATTTTCCAGTGCGTTCCTCGTTCTGATTTAGAGTCAACTCCTCCGAGCTTGACCGAACACAGCTGTAAGCTAACCCAATGGGCACACCCCACAACGACATACTCACCAGATTGTAGCTGTCACGGTCTACATGGGTACCGCAGAGGTCTTGTGATGGTCATACAGGTCCTCGTTGCCAGTACGTCCTGAAGTTCTCCACCCCCGTCTCAGTGGCCCTAACTTTTAAGTTAACGCTCCGAAGCCCTCTGCATAATCCGCGTCTACGCATTGTATGGCCGAAGTCGTCGCGTCCTGGGATTTCTCCTCGTGGTCTATGTAATGGCAATTATCAATGCGTCTGTATGTCCTTCTCCGCCAGAGGTCTAAGTATGCGTATGCGTATCTCATCATTTTTTTGCGAAGGTGATACTGACAGTAAGCCGTCGCACTGGGAATGAAACAGCCTTGGTTGTATTCAGCATTCGTGGATGTGACCAGATAACCACTGCTTTTGAGTAAGTGGCAGAACCTGGATGACGATTCATTACCGTTATGACTCGTGTCTTCTTTGTGTTAGGGGCCTATGTAAGTTTCTGGCTAACAGTCACCGCGGCTCCAATAACTCGAGGGAACAGATACTGCTCTGGCATGGGCTGGCGTGCTCATTTTTGACAGTGTGATATTCTTCCTCACTCTCTACAAGGCCTTTACAATTGGGAAGGGCATACCCCTACTGGATGTGATTGTCCGTGATGGTGCGTCCAGCTGAGTAACATACATGTCGAGCCTCATCAACAATCTTAGGAGCCGTATACTTCTCGTATGATCCACTTTGTTTGTTCGTCGACGAGATAGTAACGACCAATTGAAGGGCGCTCTTCATCATGAATCTAGTAAATATTTTGACGCTTCGGGTGCGCCTATATTGCATCTACCGGTTTTATGATGTTCACTCTATACCTTCTTAGTTTGCCCCTGTACGTTACCATGCATTGATGGCACTGAATTCCCACTTTCACACGTCGTTTTTACCGAATACAGCCCGTACTCAAAAGCTCCGCTGTAACCTTCACAAACGCGTACGTCTAGAACTCGTTTCATTACAGGTCTGCTTCAGTACTAATTTTGGATATACAGGATCTCCACCACTCTTGTAACCCGTCTTGTGTTGAATCTCCGTGAACAAAACTCTGTTTTGGCGGGTCTACCGACAACTGTTGAATCGGAGCACAAATTCCGGGCGGCTCTTCCGGTCGCAGGGACGATGACACCCTCTTGGGACATCACCTCTGTCCAGGTGGACAAGTCAACGTCAGGAATCGCCCCGAATGATGTCGTTGGTGGGTCTTGTTGCGCCAGCACAGACAGGTATGACACGGCCAGGCAGCTCTTTGATGAATGATGGCCCTCATGCACATACACAACAGAGTGCCCAAGGAAAGGCAATCCGGTCTAATCGATAGGGCGATAATAGAACGCGAGACAACTTCTCGTAGACGAGATAGTATATGATAAATTACGTGGCATTGTAAGGTGGCAATGCCCGCTGGGCTTGAAATGAGCACTTCGACGCATCACAAAGCCAATCTGAGCCCTGCTGCGCCTACCCACATCTTCTATCCCTCACCCTCGTCCTCGCATCCGTCCTCGCATCCATCTTCCCTCCACACTCATTCACGCGTACATCACCCGTCTCGCCTTCCCTCATTTGAATCCCTCTCTCTCGTCCACTCGTCCACATCTCTGCCCCTCGCCACCTCATCACTCGTCCCCTCGGTCTCGCTTCTGTCCCTCTCGACCCCACTTCTGTTCCCCATTGCCCCATCACTCGCTCTGCTACCCTGAGGTGCCCTTCCGACCTCGCCCTTGAACTAGCCATCCCTTTAGTCTCCATTCAGTAAAATTCCCCCTCCACTCCGCACTCAACACCCGTCCACGCGCCCACTCGAAACCGTCCACGTCACCTCCCTCGTCGCCCTCAATCTCTTCGCCTCTCCCCTGTTCCTACATTACCCTGTCACCCTCGCCGTGTCGAGAAACCGCGCCCGGCAGTCCCTTTGGCAATCCCTTTATGTTTATATTTCTCATTTCCTCAGCTTTGATTCCAGTTTATTGAATCGCCTCGTCCCTCTTTTACACACTATACTTATAAACCCTGTTTTATCCTGTCTCAGTTCGTTCCTTCCCCCTCGCGCTCGTCCAAGTCACCGCGCATTAAACCATCTTTATATCACCCTTCGCCATATGGACTCAGTAATAAGTAACCCTTTTGACTTCGCTTCACCATCGTCGACGGCGTTTGGGATTACTCATGGGACTCTTTCTGGTCTCGATTTGCTTGCTTAACCCTCCTTATTGAACAAGATAGATTACTGGCTAATGTATCTAGATACGGACACGCACGTATAAAAACCCTCAGAGAAGCCTCTCCGGAGGCAAGCAATCTCTCACGGACACTTTCCCCTGTTCTTCTCTTCAGAGCGATCTCTAAGTCTTTTCTTCTTATCTTCCCTCGTGTGAGTTTTTGACGTTAAACCGCGCCACCGTGCCGTCCGCGTTCGAAAGTCTGCACGCAGGAAGTCTCTCTCTTAACTCGTCTCTACACCTCTGATCGCGACCTCCCCTCGACGCCTTGCCTATCCTTGCTTCACTCTTGTTCACTCGAACTCACCCGCGCTTGCGCGCATCAGCATATGCGACCACTATACGAAAGCATGCACCTTGGGCCATCATTTCTCCTCTCAGAGCGTTGATCGAACAACTATGCTTCCCCATGACTTTCCTTGCTCGAATTTGGATGTATAAACGTTCACCAGAACCCAGAGCTCAGAACCGTCCCACATCACGCACCATACAGCACAGCTACAGGTTCGTCGCTGCCAAGTTTGGAGGGGCAGCATAATGGGTCAATACGGCTGGTGCGCAGGTCAAAGTAACCCGTAGGTTTGCGCGGTGCGTTATGACCAGTGGCCCGCGAGGGAACGCAGCGGTGTTCACGAATGGCGCGTCGTTCATGATGGCGAGGCCAGCACATGGTGTACTCCTCGCGGCGCAACCCAGAACGCGCAGGTCATCGCCACCGTTGTGTACGGCCACTCACCGACGTTGGGTCATGTGCAACCTACGGCAAGGAAGGGCGTACGCATCAGGGCACCTGCGAGCGCATATGACCGGTGGAGAGAGGGGTTGCGCCCCCAACTCGTCGGTGGGTTCAACCAAACTACTTGTCCCATGGCATCCTCATCATGTGACCTCTGACCTCCTTCCCATCGGAGCGGAGGGACTCGTGAACGCCAACCGGTCCGATCGTCTGATGTGGTAGGGCGTCGTGACACCGCGTGGGCTTCCCCCAAAGTGGTAAACCGTGCGACGAGGTGGTTCGCTTTGTTGATGTTGCACACGCGCATGGTACCGTGGAGTGGGGCCGCACGGTCATGAGAGAGATGCACTCGAGGTGGGTGTTCGAGTCTAGCGCTGTGCGTGAAGATTATATCAGGGATGTCTCTACGACTTTGTGAGGTGTGCCTGCCAGTGTACTAGATTATATGACCCTATGGCATGTTTTCCGGCTCTCCGTTCCTGTGCATGAGTCCTTACACTCACAGCGACGACTGCACTGAGTCGGTAGAATAAAATGAGGGATGCCCGTCCATGTAGCAAGCTGTTGAATAAGTCCGACCTTCTCCAGATTCCCCACATGTCTTCTCTGTCCTTCCAGCAGAAACGCCGACAACTTGGCACGGGTGTGCTGTGCTCAGTGTACTGTACGGGTGTGACTTGCAGAACCGAACTGAACACGTTAGACCTGTTTCGTCATTTTTCACTCGACTCTACAGTACACTTTCGTTTCTCTTTAATTTTCCTCGCTCTCCTTCCCGTCTTTCTTTTTATATCTTTCCATACCCCTAGCCACAAGTCAAAATTCCGGCGAAGGGCTTTGTCGGCGGTCTCAAGACCATGGGTGCCTGTAGCAAGGTCTGTCATGCGCTCCACACTCGCTGTTGCTGGCTTCAACGCTCATGAAACGCGCAGGCCATGGATGACGTCAAAGTCAGGACACGCACGGGAACGTTTCGTACGTATCCTCTTGACTACATGGATCAAGTTGAAATAGCGTGGTTGACTTTGTGCTTGGAGTGACCCTGGTCTCTGTCCCGATGATCTCATCTTGCACACTTGTGGAGTTTCTCGACTACCGACGAGTCGACACCAACCCATCGGTAGTTGTCGACCGGAGCAGAGGAGAAGGGTTGACCGTTTATCTCGATGCCAATGTGACGTTCCCAAGAGTTCCATGCTATTGTGAGTCCCTGGGGGCACTTGCCATTCCAGTGGCCTTCCCGCCTTTGACAACGAGTCCTGCTTAGTGCTATCTCCCGACCTGATAGATATAGCCGGCGAGCTCCAAACTCAGTCCAAAGTGATATCACACATAGTGTTGTCAAGACTCGTCTCACAGCTGCGGATACGGCTGTACCTGGCTCGCAGACCGGTGAGCTCCGTAACGACATCGACAAGTTGAGCGAGCAGCGTGCGTCCGGTCAGTGTGGTTCGTGCTACGGCGGAGAATCCCCCGAGGGCGGATGTACCTCTTGTGACGCCGTCCGTGAGGCGTACGTTTGATAGGGCTGGAGCTTCGGCAACCCGAATGCGATTGACCAGGTGTGGGTCTTATCTTCCTTTCCTTCACATCGCGTACAGACTCTGAGAGGGCATAGTGGGTTGAGGAACACTGGTCCGACCAAATCCAGGAGCAGTCATTGGAGGGTTGCAACGTCGCCGGTCTCGTACGAGTGACCAAGGTTGTTGGCCCGGGGAACATCCACATCACGTCCGGGCAACTCCTTCCGAGCGGCTCAGCTCTAGATTTGCAACTTTGTGCCTTACTCGAATAACGACTGTAATCGCCTTGATTTCTTACACACCATACACCGCATGTACTTTACCGCAGATGACGAGGCGGACGCTTCCAAGGCATAAGTTAGCAAAGAGATCCGCATTCCGGAGGCTTAGAGGGATCTATACAGATGTCGAGAGCGCAATACGTGTTCCACTACTTCCTCAAGATCGTATCTACACAATTCCGTCCCTGATCGTCAATCCGCACCAGTATAGCGTCACATACTTTGAGCGTGACCTCACGAGGGGACAGGCAGGCAACACGAACGAAGGTTTACAAATACATCACGGTGCTGCCGGTATGGGGTTAGTGCATGGCTCGGTCTGTGTTGTGTGAACAGCGGGAGACTGATCTCGCAACGACCGCGTAGGCGTGTTCTTCAATTACGAAATCTCGCCCATCCCCGTTGCCCATCGCGAAACGTGCCAGTCATTTGCGCACTTTGACGTCGTAGGTTCTTATATTCTTCCCCCTTGATTCAGACCGTCCTGATATGTGAACAGGACACGTGCCATCGTGGGTGGCATGCCTCACCGTCGCTTCTATCCTTGATAGCGCGCTCTTCGCAACGCAACGCAGCCTCAAGAAGGGCGCCGAACGGGCATGTCGGTGGCAAGTTGATGTGAGTTTCTATGGCTACATCCTGTAATTTTTCTAGATGGCCTGGATCGCATGAACTTCTGATTTAGTACCACGTATCGTTCATCCTCGGCGTGGCGCGTAATACATGGAGTGCCTCCACTTGCGATATCTTGGCATCTTCCATGAGAACCCCGGCGTGAGAATGCGGCCCAATCCGGAAATGGTCAATTGATGTACAGAAAGCTCGAGCGTGTATAGAAAGTGATGTTGATAAGAGGGAAAGCAGAAGAGGAGAGGTGTGGGCCATCTTCGCCGCTTCGCGCGTGCCGCACTCCCTGGGTCCGTCTCTGTCATCCTATGCTTCTGCACTGAAACGTTCGTCGCTGATAGACGCTGCGCCGTGACAATAGTGAGCCCTTGCGACGCGGGAGGTGGATCTCAACGTGCGGGGGATGGACCTTCTGGGGATTATCCTGTGAAGTCAGTTGGCCGTGTCAACGAACGATGGACGTGGCGAGTGTCAAGTGAGTAGGATGGGGGAAGTACTTTCAAGCTGGCATACATCATCAACTCGTCGTCATCGGGAAAGACCTCCCGCGTCAATCGCCCTTAGCGAGCAGATAATTTAGTATTAAGCGAGATAATAGAAGATAATAGACTGAACGGCTCGCTAATGCGTCATACAATTCGCTAATGCGTCGTTAACGCATCATTAATAACACATCATTAACGCATCGTTAATCGCTAATGCACCATTAACATCATTATCGCACCATTAATTCGCTTGCGCATCATTAACGCATCATTAACGCGTCGTTAATTCACTAACACATTGTTTACTAGTACATGTAGGGATTGGTACTTTGGATTACTTCTCTCGATATTGTCTCCACCAATGTGTACGTGTTGCCAGTCCCTCATCGTAGGCTTTATCACCATCTTCATCAGCATGCACCTCAAGCTCTTGTGCTCGGCTTGTGGAGTCTGTGCGAGGAGGACGAGGATGACGAACTGGAGGCAGCGACGGAGTGGATGCAGCTGCACGCGGAGGAGCGGCGCTCGCGCAGTCATACAGACTCGCCTATGGGGACACAATGCGACTCGCGGCGGTCATAGTACCGCCACCGCCAAGGGCCTTTGTCTGCATCTGGGCATGTACAGGCTGCGACTATGACACTGCTCCCTGCCAAGCCTTCCGGATGGCGTACTCGAAAGTCCGAGGGCGAGGTAATTGATAATAAGTGCTGGTGCGATCCCTGCGCGGGGTGCTGGATAGCGAATAGGATGACGAGGACGAGCTGCACTGCCAGATAGAGCACGCCACTCTCAATGTCGATGTCGCAGCCCGGCCTGTTCCTAGCGGGTGCACCCCACGAGGAGAGAGGTACCAGATGCGCCCAGTGATAGGGCTGGTCGGAAACACGTTTGTGTACAATGGAAGAGTGAAGCCTGGTAGACCCAATGGTACAAGGGAACGAGGGGCCATTGGCGAAGTTGGGTTGGTACGTATCAGTAAGTGAAGAACTTGAGTGATGCACGCTGCGACACAACGTGGTTAGCGAGGGTCCATCGGTACAAGGTACAAGTTACTATTAGCACTTACCTAGTCCAGAAACCAAGGTGGGAAAGGGAAAGATGATGCTCCAGTAATTCCTGGACCACGCGAGCGTGCTGATCTGGGTGACGGTAAGCATGGACGGCACCGTCATCATGCATGTGGGGCTGGCGCTAGCATTCGCGCCTGGAGACCGATGGTGGGTCTGAGAGTTTAATGAAGACAGGATGTTCGGGTGTGGGTGGGATGTGGCAAGCGCTGCCCGTGAGGTGTAGGTCGCGGCTGCTGCGACATCGATCGTGCGGCGCTTGCAACACGGCATGAGAGTGTCGGCGTTGGTGACAAACGCACCACGCCAGGCTCTGAGTCAGCGTGGGGCACGGATGTACATGGTTGGAGGATGATGGCACGATGAGGCGGAGGTGGTGGAGACTGGTGGAGTTGGAGCGCAACGAGGAGGTTGACGTGCACCAAAATGAGCGCCAGGCCTGCGCAAGGAGGCTGACGGCGGTGCGCTGGGCGCATTATGGCCGTTGGGCTTGACGGCCCACTTGAAGAGGATGCAGTCGCACCAGCTTGGGACGGGCTGCTTGCTGCTCGAGTCGTACATGCCCCTGTCGTTGTTGTCGTCTTCCACTGTCTCGTCGCCGGCGAAAGATCAGCTCAAGCGCACGAGTAATCTGAGCGAAGAAGCACTCGGAAGAAAGCCATCAGGGGCTTTGTAGGTGGATGGGGCTAATGCCCACTAAGCAGCGTTGAGTTGACTTAGAAAAAAAAGGTCAACTGGCGTGCTCAAGTACGTGACGTATAATATGTGACATCATGATGTGATGGGCGTATTGATCTTTTTTTCCCCCAAGAGTTCACTCACAACCGCCACGTTGCGACACTCGCCCTTCACGCATGAACTCACATGCTATTTTAGCTTTGTTTTTAGGGTCTTTGAAATGTACCTGGGGTACACCAGCCCCATCATTGTCATGATGGTGGCACTTGACACAAGCACCGTCGCATTGGTAGGTCTGTTTTTTTTCTCTCGGGTTTCGCCTCTCACACTCCACCTTTGCCCTCCCAAACAACTACGGCAACTCCAATGGCTACCTACCCACCTCCCCCGTTGTTTGTGGTACTTTCACCCCTCGTGTCCAGTGCTGCCACCCCCATGCGTGAACTCCAGAGCTGACGCCCCACAAGCACAAAGTGCCGGCACCAGTTGGGTGCAGTTCTGGATGCAGAACATCCTCAATACGGTGTGCCTCTGTACATTCTGTTCCATATGAGTTGATGTACCAGCCTAGGCCTACAGTGCTGTGCGTACCGCCGGCACCGTCACTGCTGCCACAGCCATGCCAGCACCATCGCACGCCCCCTCGTCCTGTTCATGCCCTGCCCCATGCACGCTGCGGAAGTGAGCAGGATGTCTGCACCATAGGTGACTCAGCCCTCACAAATGACTTGTCATCTCAACATGAGGTTCTGTCGGGTCCAGTGTACGTGTTTTTATCATTCAACAGCACAGCACTGACAGTTTCTTGCCAGAGCAATGGTTCCCTATATATACCCTTTGTCAATTCTGGCTTGCTGTGTCGTGTCACTTATTCATCCTTTTTCATCATCATAGTTGGCTGTAAGGCTGTTGGCCAATTACTGCATATTACATCATAGATTAGTGATACTCTCAATACATGTGATGGTTGGGTTCACGGATGAGATTAATGTGTGATTAATCCCTGATTAACGCGTGATTGATGCCTGATTATCACTAAATTATGTGCCATTAACACCAGATTATTGTTAAATTATCTCTAAATTATGGGGGGGTAAGTTAATCTGAATAATCTCGGCTAAATTAATCAAATTATCTCCGGATTAATCCAGATTAACAAAGTAAGTTTTTCCCGATGCCGTCCTCCCCACCTGGCCTGTGGTAGATGTATTGTCGGTCCCATGGCATAGTCTTCCCGCGCGCTGTGGGCGTACCGATCCCGGCGTTCTCGCCCTCCGTCTACGCATTCTCCGCATGAGGCCTCATCCGACAGTCCTTCCTCACCCTCATCAACATCGTCAGAAGGCGCAACCTCGTCCTACGGTGCGAGCCAGCACTAGACTTGTGCCGTCTCACGTTGCCCCCGTCGGTCTAGGATGTAGTCCGTCAGCCTCTCCGTGTCCAGCTCACAACGCTTTTTACGGGGACCTCGTTTACCACCTGAACGCGGCGGACCATGCGAGGGGGTGGCAGCGCCTTCGTGGGTGAGTGTGGTCTGTGATCACATTGACGCTCGTCGGCGGGTGCAGTTGATGATGATGCGGGCGCATGCTTCGTGGAGGATAACATGGCAGATAAACCGACTGTCAGAACCGGGACTCACTCTGGTGTGTGCGAGCGTAGCTTATGGTTGGACCTGGTCAGGGTAGCGTGCTCTGCGTGGATTGGAAGGAATTGGTCTTTCCAGGCGCTGATTTAACCAGCTCGGCTTGGTGAGTGTTCTGCATCAAACTTGTGGGTCAGTTGGAAATTTGAATGCCCCCGCTATGGCAATGGAAGGATCTGACACACGTGACGTGAGTGTCCTAACTTACTGTTACTGGACATCAAGTGACCCCACAGGCACAGTTGACTAGACTCCACTTTTCCGTTCCTGCCCGCCGTGAAACCGAAAACGTCGATAACAAATTGATTTGGTAACTCCGTATACGAATCCGGCTATTCAAGTTTCACCATCATCAACTTCTAACTTACAACGGTACAGTAAGTCGCCGTCCTTCCGTACAGTATGGTATCCAGACGTCAAATCCTGGCAACGATGCTCCCAACTCTGAAGTTCGCAGCTGAACACCTCACTAATAACTCACAAGAGCGACCCCATATTATCACCCTTGTCATCCATCCCATCTGACCCGCGCACCAAATGAACTTGTCTTCTTTTATGTGTCACATATCGTAGGCGTTCTTTTTCCATCAAGGTACTGTACTGACACATACCCATGGTTACTGCTCCGGCCGGGTGGCCATTTCCAGTTTATGTTCTATATAATTTCCACCCTGGCCTTGCACCTTCGTTCTCTCCAACGAGAGCGTGGTCTTGGTCTCACTGCACTCGCTAGTTGAACTTGCTATGTCACTGCTTGATATTGGCCTCCCACACACCGGGGCATATATGTAGGTGGCTCTGGGCCCCTAGTGTCTCTCCCGCGTCGTTCGTTCATTCTTTCGCCCCTCTTATCCTAGATACCTCAACTCCGTCATCGATCTCTCCGCTGTAGGTGAGCGTACCCCCAATTGACCTCAAAGAAAACTCAGAATGTTCCCTGCTTGCTTGTTCAAGTGATATTATATTACGACTATGTCCTCACTTTACCCCGGGAAATCCAGTTCCTCTGGCCTCCACACAATAAACTAGGGTGGTTCACACTTACCTGCCTTCTCAATCGATACCTCCCTATATTCGGACACTTTCCGTTTGTCGTATTATATTTTGTCCCAGGAAATTTTTTAGTGCGTTCCTCGTCCTGATTTAGAGTCAACTCCTCCGAGCTTGACCGGACACAGCTGTAAGCTACCCCAATGCGCACACCTCACAACGAAATACTCACCAGATTGTAGTTGTCATGGTCTACATATGTACCGCAGGGGTCTTATAATGGTCATACAGGTCCTCGTTGCCGGTACGTCCTAAAGTTCTCCACCCCAGTCTCAATGGCCCTAACTTTTAAGTTAACCCTCCGAAGCCCTCTGCATAATCCGCGTCCACGCATTGTATGGCCGAAGTCGTCACGTCCTTGGACTTCTCCTCGTGATCTATGTAACGGCAATTATCAATGCATCTGTATGTCTTTCTCCGCACGAGTTCTCAGTATGCGTATGCGTATCTCACCATTTTTTTTACGAAGGTGATACTGACAATAAACCGTCACACTGAGACCAAAACAGTATTGGTCGTATCCACCATTCGTGGATGTAACCAGATGACCACTGCTTCTGGGTAAGTGGTCAAACCTGGATGACGATTCATTACCGTTATGACTCGTGTCTTCTTTGTGTTAGGGGACTATGTAAGTTCCTGGCTAACAGTCACTGCGGCTCCAATAACTCGAGGGAACAGATATTGCTCTAGCATGGACTGGCGTGCTCATTTTTGACAGTGTGATATTCTTCCTCACTCTCTACAAGGCCTTTACAATTGGGAAGGGCATACCCCTACTGGATGTGATTGTCCGTGATGGTGCGTCCAGCTGAGTAGCCTACATGTCGAGCCTCATCAACAATCTTAGGAGCCGTATACTTCTCGTATGATCCACTCTGTGTGTTGTCGACGAGATAGTGACGATGAATTGAAGGGCACTCTTCATCACGAATCTAGTAAATATTTTGACGCTTCGGGTGCGCCTATATTGCATCTACCGGTTTTATGGTGTTCACTCTATACCTTTCTTAGTTTGCCCCTGTACGTTATCATGCATCGATGGCACTGAATCCTCACTTTCACACATCGTTTTTACCGAATATAGCCCGAACTCAAAAATTCCACTGCAACCCTAACAAACGCGTACGTCTTGATATTACCTCTCGTTTCATTACACGTCTGCTTCAGTACTAATTTTAGATGTACAGGACCTCCACCATTCTTGTAACCCGTCTTGTGTTGAATCTCCGTGAACAAAACTCTGTTTTGGCGGGTCTACCGACAACTGTTGAATCGGAGCACAAATTCCGGGCGGCTCTGCCGGTCGCAGGGACGATGACACCCTCTTGGGACATCACCTCTATCCAGATGGACAAGTCAACGTCAGGAACAGCCCCGAATGATGTCGTTGGCGGGTCTTGTTGCGCCAGCGCAGACAGGTATGACACGGCTAGGCAGCTCTTCGAGGAATGATGGCCCTCATGCACATACACAACAGAGTGTCCAGGGAAAGGCAATCCGGTCTAATCAATAGAGCAATAATAGAACGCGAGACAACTTCTCGTAGACGAGATAGTATATGATAAATTACGTGGCGTTGTAAGGTGGCAATGCCCGCTGGACTCGAAATGAGCACTTCGACGCATCACAACGCCAATCTGAGCCTTGCTGCGCCTACCCACATCTTCTAT
>QLOS01002953.1:0-25611 GCA_003313725.1 Russula sp. MG48 | reverse complement strand
CTTCTATTGCAAGCAACAAGTTTGCGGGTATATGCGGGGTCTCGTATTAACTGGACGCAAGTGTGGGCAGAAGACGAACAAACAAATACGTTATGTAATCCCCATAACCCGTGCCTGCTAAGACCATCGTTCTACTATATACTCCTCTCCCCTTCTCCACAATTACTTTCATGTTTTTGGCTAGGTGTCTGCCTTTACCACCTGGAACGACCTCCGAGAAGTGCAATTTTCCTGTGCATTTGGAAAGAGGAGTCCTCATTCCAAATGCATAGGACAATCGCATTCCTCTGTCGAAGATCGATGAGATAGAAGGATGGCCTTCTCCTCACACCTCAACCTTCAATTCCCAGGAGTGGCACCCCGACAGACTTCCGTCCCCGCGTGCATTTAATCGGGGACTCAGGATGTACGAGGACTTGCGTCGCGTTCCCGACGAGCACTGTGCCAACGACGACAATTCATCTACGGGTGTCACAGCCACATACCAGATTTCGTTTTAAACTACTTACGAATAAAATATCACTTTCCGCGTCGAGTCCGAGTTGGATGTCAATACCATCTCCCTATACTGTATGTGTCCGGCCTGGTCAGCAACATATATTGATGGAAAGGCGGGTATTTGAAATACAAGAACGCGCTACCGCGACATAATTATCACCGATCACCACCGATCACGTCTACAAACTGGACGGCAGGATAAAAATTCTGTTGGAGGACCTATCACCGAAGACGTTTGACGAAACGAGTTTGTCGGGCAACCCATGGACCAGATCAGGAGACACGTCGGGGCTAGAACCATACCCCAGACATACAAGGGTTATCAACCCATGCTGAGCAAGGTTTGTGTTGCTGCCTCTGTCACTAGTCTACTAAGTCATCTCTACCTCTAGCTTTCCTACCAGGCGACGGACTTCAGCCCCAGTTCCCTCGAGTCCGTTGGGTACATCGTACATCGTCATCCATATCCCACGCTCGCCAGAAAGACCGATCTTCTATTGCTCGCTAATCATAGGCAAGACTGGCAACGTAAGGGACTGGTGCTGGCATAGACAAGAACGCTGACTTTTTATTGATAGACGACGCCATGTTCCATTTGTGCCTAGTAGTGGGGTGGCGGAGGAGGAGGATGTTTCACGTGGAGTAGCATGCGGATGGTCGTGTGACGCGTAGGAATGGCTGCATAGTTGTTCAGTAGACAGCTCAGGCACTGGAAGCAGCCAGCATCAGGACCGTGGGAGAGCAACCGCTGTGGCACAACCCCGGTCTCGCTGCCTCAAAAGCGCCTTGCAAAATTTTCTGCGGAGTGTTCGGCATTTGTTTTTCTGGACGAAGATCCGCTTCCTGGACCTCGATCGATCTGTTTCGCAAAGGCAGGACGGAGAGTACTCTGAGCAATAGTGATAATTATAATCGATCATCGTAGGTGTGGACGAGATTTGGTGTATCTGTGTTGGGGGAAACTTCCCACACATTCAAAGAGGTCAATGAACGCGCCATAACTTAGAACTGACACCACAAGCTGCCCGGCTGACCAGGATATGAGAGGGATAGCTGAAGCAAGAGGAGAACGTCGATGCTGACAAAGAGTGCAGTGCCTTCGCAGGGTACTTGGAAGCAGAAAGGTAAAGACGAATTGACTCGTTGAGGCCCACCAAATCAATGGCGTCTCCAATGATGTCTGAAAATGTACGCAGCGTTGCAGTGTGCGCCTGCCTCATAAGTCTCACTCAGGCTACTGTTCGAAATGTGGTGGATAGCCTGATTGGTCATCGCGCGAGCGCTATACGCCAATGGCGTTCTTCTCTGAGTAATGATGCACCGAATCTCGCTCGCGCGAAGAACGAGAAGCTTGCGTTATTATAGTCATTCGCGATAACCCCACATTAACGTGAAGAGCGCAAGACGATCACTGTATTCGGGTTCCATGACATGAAGATGTCGCGAGAAAAAAGAGCCAACGGCATAGCTAGCGCAAGAACATGAAGCACCGGCCGCGCCCGGCGCGCCCTACAATTCAATTTCCCGCGTTCACCTTCCCTTGCCCGCTCTTGCGATTCCCACGCCTCCACAGCCGATGTCGTGGAGTGGCCGGCCACGCGCCTGCGTTCGCAGCGTGCACACTCGACACCGACACCCGCCATTCCACCCTACCCTCCCGCGCGTGCCTCCGCGGGGCCGGGCTAGCTGCATCGCCTCATCAAAGACCCACACCCAGAGCAGCGAAAGCAAGCTGATGGCAAACATGGGCACACGACTGCGGCCAGCACCCTCAGCAACGGAGACGGTGGTGCTCTCGCTCGGGGGGTGCAGGTAGCCCGCGGGAGTGCTGTTCTGCGGGCCACCGTCGAGAAACCGTGATGGGCGGAGAGCGGCAGAGAGAAGATCGCCGTCATTGTGTTGCCTGCGATGCGCATTACCACCGCTGCCGTATCAATCGAACACGCACACACACATGCCCTTTTGTCAGTACTCACGGTGACAAAGGCGACGACGACCAGGCGGAAGTATGATTCTCACCTAGTGAGGGCAAGGAGCACGAAGACGAGAGGTATAAAAGTACTGCCCGCGAATTGCATGAGTTTATGAATGAGATGGGCGGGCTGGTCTGGCGCAGATAAAGCTGGGTGAGAGACTGTTTGGTGATTATCGTGGCTCAGGGTGAAGGGGGGGGATGTGGCCAAGCTCGCGCGCAGCGAGGTCGTTCGACACTTTGGGTAGGAAATATATCGGAGAGGCGCGAGGAAAATGTGGACTTTAAGTCCGCTGCCTTGCAATTAGGTCCGGCTGTGGTTTATAGTGATAGGGGCGGAAGGGGCGGGCCGAGAGGATGCTCTAGATACCCTGTTGTAGTCCTGGTGGGGGCCTTTCCATGCTAGGTTGATTAACCGCAGAGGTAGAGTAGTACCTTCTCAATCCAAGAGTGTTCTCGATAGAGGGGTAGAGAGTCACCTGGTACAGGGGCGGCAACCGACTAGTAAATCACGTCTAGTCAAAGCGGAAATACTAGCAAGTTCGATCGTTCGCACATGAAAGATTTATGGCAGCCGGATATAATTGAAAGTGATAAGAATTACTGGGCAGCTCTGTACGACACAAACGCAGCACGGACTTGTTCGTGGACGCGGTGTTCCCAATGGATGAGATTGACTCGACGCGCCACTTCTATTCGCAAGTCGTCTTCCGCATGTAGGAGTACGTGGAGATACGCAAAAGCGGCCGCATCGAGGGCTGTGGGACCACTGCCTCTGAAGTCAGTAATTACGCGTGGAGCAGGCCAGTCGAGTTACGTACGATGAGCCGAGAAACCAGTCGTCATGCCCTAAACGCTCAGAAAGCGCGGCAATTGCATCGCGGTAGCGTGCATTGATGGCGTTCGGGGAGAAATGCGCGCCGTAAGGAGGCAGGGGTGACGAAAAGCCCGAAAGCGGAGCCGGCGGTGGCATGAGGATGGTTTCGACGGGTCGTTGGGTGGTGGAAGGGGGTAACTGAAGCACGGTGTGATAGAAGAAGGAAGGTGGGGGCTGTGCCAATGCCTAGTCGGAGGTTGTGATGAAAGCACACGAGACGTGAGGTTGAAAAGACTTACGAGGGCTGCGTGGACGTCGCCTTCAAGTAGGGCAATCCAGGCATGGCTTTCGTCCCTCGACTCGATGTCCTTGTAGCCCTCCAAATCATCGAGTGCTCCAACATTTTCGTCGATCCATGTTGGAATATCGTGCGCTGCTAGCAACTCGCCTTCGCCGTCCACATCGCCAGATGGTATTTGCAAGTTCGGTAGACGACCATCGAGTGCACCGTCCAGTGAAATGTCCCACCTAACGGAAACATCGTGAAGGCCTCTGAGTGCAATGTGCGCTTGCCACTTGAGGCATTCTATATCTGCGCTAAGAACGCTCTCTTGGCCTGGAATAGAGAGAGGTGGTGGATGTATCCAGAGTCGAGGGCTAACGATTGGAACTTTCTCCGACTTCGAGGGAGGGTAGGTCTTCAGCGGAAAGTAGGAAAAGAGCTTCACCAATGGCTGCGGCACGGAGAGCAGTGGGTGTCGGTCTGTCGTCGTCGCCGACATTATTATTGAGCCATGTTCGTCTTTCTTCACGCCACATTAGCGTAGTATTACATAATCCACAAGGGACTGCTCAACACACAGGCAGAAAGGCTCGGGTTTGCCACAACTAACGAGCCGACGAAGACAGCCGCGATCAAGACAACGCTTTAGATTGGCCAGATTATCCACGGGAATAACTGATAACCACTCTCACGTCTTTGTTTCCGCCAACTAAGCTGTCACAGGTAAAGACGAACACACCATTCTCTGCGCTGCCATGTCCGACTATACCTCGAGTCCGTCCCGTCCGGCTAGCCCAGTCGGTGCCCTTCCAGACCTTCCCACTGCACGGCCGTTCGCGTATCGGTTCAACTGGGACCCCGCATCACGTCGCCCGGGTCCAGGCAGCGTTTCCGAAACAACAGAGGGGCGAGGTGATTACTTTTCTACAACCCCGAAAGTGGACATATATGGAGCGTCATCATCCACTGCAAGCTTACAGCAGAGCACAATCCCATCGCAGTGGAGTAGTGCAAAACACGGTTTTCATGGTATGTGGCACCAACTACGACCGCGGCGTGGTTGGAATCTATGTCTCACACCTTGCAGCCATTTCCACCGTCGTCAACAACCCCCACAAGAAATCCGCACCACCAAAAGCCCATGCTGCTGTCCCCTCTGCACCGCGTGTGGAACTTCCCCGCGTCCGCCGGAAAGACTTCGACCCTTACCTCAATGCTATCGGACCGGAGTGGGAAGCCTTTCAACATAATGTAGGGCTTAGTCGTGTGGGTTCGATGAAAGAATCTCCGGTAACCGAACTCGATAATCAATCTGACGCCCAACGTACACCATACCCTCCTGGATCGCTTCCACCTCTCTCCTCTGTTCCAGAAATATTCTTCAAACCCAGTTTTGACCTAGGTGACCCCCACACCTTCAACGCCGTCGCCGAAGTACCCCCTTCGCCCTCCCCCTTTTCCTCCGACTCTCATCCGACATCTCCTGCGACACGCCATGACCCATCTACCTTGGCCCACTCTCTTCCCCTTCTCGAAAAGCTCTCACACCATGCCGACACGCTGGAGCAGCATCTTGTCTTCGAGATTGCGCGTCGTGCAACACCTTTCTTTGCAGCACTCTCCAATCTCCAAGACCTTCAGGCAGAATCCGCGCGTTGCCTCACCAGCGTGCAAACCTTACGTGCGCAGCTGGCCGACGTTAATGAGAACGGCGCACGGCGCGGACTACGTGGTGTGCAGCGCGAGGTGCGGCTTGCACACTTGAAGGAGGTGCAAGCCGGCGTCTACGCGGTCAAAGGCGTCATCGAGACCGTCCGCATCGTACGCGAGCTTGTTGACAACAGGCAGTGGAGCGCGGCGCTCGATTGCGTCGACGAGCTGCGCGCTATGTGGCACGGCCCGGTCGCACCGCGATCGGCACCAGCTCCGGCGCCTCCACAGCCAGGTGCACCGCTGCCTTCTGTTGCTGAGGAGGAATCTCCCAGTGGTGAAGAGGAGGCAGCGCCGCGCGGAGAGGGGCTCGTTTCTGTAGCGGCGGTGCCGAAGATACCTTTGTCGAAACTCAAAGCTTTCTCGGCACTGCCGAGCCAGCTGCACACGCTCACTCAAGAGATCACATCATCACTCACCTCGGATCTTGTGGCTGCTATGAAGACCGACCTTATTGGGAGGATATATGGGAGCAGTTCGTCGTCGTCAAGTGACCAGGCAGACCTGCGCGATAGACTGCATCCTCTGATTCAAAGTCTGGTGCGGACCAAGAATTTGAGGGAGAGCATCGTAGAATGGAGAAGCGTTGTGCTTGGCGAGGTTCAAGGGATCGTACGGCAGGTATGCCTGTTGTTGTTGGACTTGGCGTGGACTGAATCTGTTTCACATCTAGCATATACCCTCGTTTGACCTAGGAGAGGACCCACAAAAGGAGTCCGCTGATGCGAGGTCAGTAATTTGGCTGCACCTTGAGTGTTGTTGTTCATTGTAATCCCCAGCTGGATAACCATCTTACGCTCAATGACGCATCATGAATTCCAGGCTACCCTCCGGCCGATTCTGAAGGAATTCTTGAACTGCGTCGAAGGTCTACAAGCGCTGAACAGCAGCATCACTGAAGTCATTGAAGGCATACAGTTCGTTACCAAGGCATGAATCACATCTGGTTACTGATTCATATACTCCACTAGACAACCAGCGCTTCCTTTGGAGCTCACGGCAATACATGATTCTCTATTCGACACCCTTTCCTCCTCTGCGGAGTCTGCAAACATTCTAACGTCCAAAGTCATCTCTACGCGAGCAGACCAACACGTTAAGTTAGATCTACGCGAGTTTGTCGAGATGTTCAATGAATGCTGGAG
Source organism: Russula sp. MG48 (assembly GCA_003313725.1). Lineage (NCBI taxonomy): Eukaryota > Fungi > Basidiomycota > Agaricomycetes > Russulales > Russulaceae > Russula > Russula sp. MG48. Next base: position 19,186 of record QLOS01002953.1, on the reverse strand, counting down.
CTTCGTGGTACGCTGTGAGGTCATCTGCAGGAGAATGATCGTTGGTCTTCGCGGTGTAGTCATCAGCCAGGTACGCATGGGCCTGAGTATCCGAAAAGATCTGAGACTGACTACCTTGGATAGGCCAAGTCATTTCTCCAGGCGTTCCACCAGTCCCGTATCAACCAATCTGCGAAGCTAGTTGAAGATGAACAGTGGACACAGGCGGAGGTACCTGTATCACTGCAGCAGGCTGTCAACCTTATCCTGGATGCTGCGGTGCACGATCCGCGTGAGTATATCCTAAAAATAGGGACTGCAGTTGCTGCACCGACGTCGCCGCTGTCGGCGCCTTCGTCAATACTGCCACCATCATCACCATCTCCAGATCCTGGCTTAGATAGCCGACCAACCTCGCCTCGTCCTTCTTCCCCACGCGCAAGCTCGCGAGCCAACGGAACGTCGTCTTCACTCAGGAAACATCTCCGCATCGAGGAACGAAGCTACTTCACGGTTCCCGCCACTCAAGAGATGCTGATTATCCTCGCCGACTACCTCAAAGTGATTGTCAACCTCGGCTTGCTCACAACAGACACGATGTCGCGCATCATTGAGTTCCTCAAGGCTTTCAACTCCCGGACGTGTCAAGTCGTTCTTGGAGCCGGTGCAATGCGCTCCGCTGGTCTCAAAAACATCACCGCGAAGCACCTTGCGCTCGCCTCGCAGTCGCTTTCGGTCGTAATCGCGCTCATACCCTACGTTCGCGAGACCTTCCGGCGGCACCTCTCCCCGAAGCAAGCGGTCATGCTCGTTGAGTTTGACAAGCTCAAGCGCGATTTTCAGGAGCACCAGAACGAAATTCACACGAAACTGGTCGCGATCATGGGCGACCGTCTCACAGCCCATATCAAGAGCCTCAATGCGATCAGGTGGGATGTTCCGCCGGCGAAAGCTGGGGTGAACGAATACATGGAACTTTTGGTAAAGGAGACGGTTACGCTACATAAAGTACTGTCACGCTACCTTGCCAGTCCGGTCGTAGAGGTAGGTCGCCATATCACCCGATAGTGTCATGCCACTGACGAGACTGTGACGCGTAGTTCGTGATGACGCAGGTGTTCGCCTCTATCAACCACAGGCTTTCTGAGGAGTACACTAAGATCGATCTCCCAACACTTGAGGCGAAGGAGCGGTGCGCCTACTCGTATACCATATCTGGTGCAATGCTCACAATTATCCAACACAGATTGCTCACGGACGCACGTTATCTGCATGAGAAGTTCACGGTTCTCAAAACGGCAGGCGCGCCAACTGCTCTCCTAGAGACGCTCGTAGCGGACAAGCGAGCCGCCAACGCGCCCACATCTCCACGTCCGTCGACCCCCACGCACGCGCCGCCGTCGCCGCTGCCTCTACCTCCCGGTAACGTCTCGCTAGGCTCCCCGCGCTCCCCCGTGCTACCACCGACAAAGCGATCTTCGCTCTTCTCCAACGAGCGCATCAAGGGCATGCTCTCGCGACGCACCACGCAGCCGCCCGTCCCTGCGCCCGCGCCCATCCCTGTACCCGCGCCAGTGATGCCGCAGGAAAAACAGGGGGGATTCAAACAGGTCCTGACGCCTCTTTCGCCGACACCGCTTCCCGCGGAGAAGCAGCACGAACTGCCGACGACGCCGACTCCCCTCCCTATACAAGCCACCCCGTCGCCGACGCCTGCATGGATGGAGGAGGAACGGCAGGAGCATGCGGCGGAGGCACAGAACGGTGATGCATCTGTTGTCCCTGAGCAGACAGACACAGGTACAGATAGCACGCCGCATGGCGATGCATCCGAACAAGCGCCGCCCACGCCTGCGAAGGATCATGTAGCGAGGAATAGCCGGACGACTGTACCGGACCCTACCCCTGAGGGTGCGAGCGTGGTGGTGACACCGTAGCTTACTTGTATCGTATGGACGGACTATCGCTATCTAGATGCATATGCTTGCTGTCGAGCACTCTGAGCTATTTATTGCCTTGGCGCGTTTCTTGGGATACTATCTTGATATACCGGCGTGATTCCATTTTTAGGAGGAATAGCGCCTTAGTGTGCGCGTCACTACCGCGCACCAGTGCCTTGGACCTTCATGGACGGGACGGTCTGGGTCTTCATGTCCACCCCAGTACCTTTCCAGCTGTCTCTACAGCAATACTAATTGTGGTGTTGAAATTCTGTCACGACGCTAGCCTGACTCTTATTGCCCGACGTAGTAAGTCCGTCACCATCTGCGCTTTGTTCTCAGGTCGACACGGTTAGAAGCAGACTAAATGTATAAAGACATCTACGCTACAACGCGGCTACAGTATGGGCTAAACAGGGCATGCAGCCACCCTGGAAACCGTTACATCCTACTCTTCCTTGGCACCGTCCTCCAACTGTATTTATGCGATCGGGTAACAGCCTCGTATCCAGGACGACACACCCCCAAACCAAACTAGGCATGACCCATCCGGTTCTGAGTCGCGTAGAACGTTAGCGGGTACTTCTCCAGCCTCAGGCTATTTTTATCAATGCCGTCCCCTAGCTAGAGTAAAGTATTGAGACATACCTGCACGAGAATCGCGGCTCAAGAGGGTTGTAGTCGCACGACACATGTCTGTGTTGTGAAGCAGCTTTGATGTCAAGAACTCCACGGTGGAATAGGAAAGGAGAACTTGAAGGGGGGAGAAGAGCGGTCACATGATGAGAAAGTCACGGGATGGTTGAACCGACTCCTTTCCAACGGAAAAAACCGGACCACTCAGTCATCGATGGCGGAGATTAAACTCGGACACGCTGGGGGTCCTCTTCTGTACCAACTCGTTATCAGGTAGGCGTTTTTTCAGAGCCAAACGGAATCGCGAGGAGCTCCGTGAGTTCTTTGACTCGTAGCAGGCGAAACAACAAGAAGGCACTAAAAGAGATGATGGGCGTACTTCCATTTCTCCTTGGGAAAGTCTAGTAAGATCCGTTCGTACGTTTCATCTAGACTCTGGATGAAACATACGAACGGATCTTACGAGGCCGGAAGGATGTCAAGGGTGTCCCGAATACTTGACGGGAAGGACTGACAAAGTCTGTCCAGCTGGAAAACCACCCAACGAAACCTGAACGATAGCATGAGACGCCAGGGACAAGAAAACCTCATATCCCGCCACCCCTATCCGAGAGTCCACAGATGCCAAGGTCCGTTTCTTAAAGTCTCCTTCTCTGCCTCGCTTTCTGTGAATTAAGGAGCGATGGAATTGAAATGTATGCGACTAATAATATCGTCTTTTTATCCACTTTAGTCCTGAAGGGAGATGTGACGAGACTTCAGGGACCAAAGAATGGGGGGTAGTCCGTTGACGTTAAGCATGTCCTTAAGACGTTGTATTACTTGCTTCGCTTGGCTGTTCCGCGCCCCTGCAGTGTGTAGTTATCGTTGAGAAAGAACGCCACAGAAGTGGTCAGACCAATCGTAGAGCTGGACAAGTGGGGAGATAAATACGCCCGGAATTGTGCTTAGTCAAAGAAGCAACACGAGGCTGATCCGGCCTTGCACATGACTTTGATAGTAATATCACCCCCCGGGGACCGGAAAAGTACCAAAGAATGTTCGTTATCTGACCAGTATGTGACCAGCGGCGATAAGGACACAACGGATAGAAGATGCTAGTACATTTGCCATGTACCGACAAAGTGGAACCTCTTGATACCCATACGTTGAAGGACTGCTGTAGATGGACCACATTACAGTGCAGTTCCTTCGGGGTGAGCATAATTTATGGAAGGATCCGGAAGAGAGAACTATCCTCATCAATCCGTTCATGACTGGTTGTCTACGACAAGAGAGGTTTAGTGGATGTGGAGGGGAACTGGAGAGGTAGGGAAAACGAACGACTGAGCCTGTCCGCAACTTTCTTGCAGCATGGGTGGAAAAGGTACTAGTATGAGTAGTATCACTGTGAGATATACGAACAACTGGGCAAGCTTTGCGCACCCTCTTTGACATAGCCCGTGATACCCAGGTTTTTCTGCGTAAACTCCAGATTGGTTAGCATCATCACCCACATCTTTTCGTTTGTCCGTTTGTCCGACCGTGACCTTTCTTGCGCAACCTCAATCTCTTTCCTTAACGAACGGATCAACTCGCTGGTTCTTTCCCCATGCCGTCTGATAGTTGATAGGATATCAACATGGCAACTATCTGGTCAGAAAGGTGTAGATATAACCGAACTGCAGAACTTACGCCGTAGTACGTAAAGGCAATGTACCCCAGAAGTTCTGCTCTTATTACTATAAGATTGGATTGTATATCACTGGTCTGGATATGGTTACACGAACAAAATAATGCCATTTTAATGGCCATTGACAAATTTTAGTGTCCCACTACAATATCCATGAGGAAATCAAAATCGGCGTTATCATGAGTTGCGACGCATCGTCAGTGGTGTCAGAAAGATTGCGGTATAAGACATCTGTAAACTGCAGCACAGTTACTCCCTATCCTCCTAAGCGTCCGAATCGTATTCCGACCGCGGTCCAACAGACCCATCGGATGCTGTATGGAGTGATTCCTGGTCATATGGTTTTGCACCATGCTTGAGTAGCAGTTGCGTGAGCTCGCTGCCCTTCGCCAAACCCAACGGAGTCATCCGGGTCGTCGATTGGGCGTTCGCGTCTGCTCCATTTTTGAGAAGGAGATCCAGGATCTCAAAAGATCGGCATGACGATGCATGGTGCAACGCCGTCCAGTATACCACATCCCGAGCATCGACATTAGCACCGTGCTGGAGAAGAAAATGCGCGACTTCGAATTCGCCGACCATGCATGCTCGATGCAGTGGAGTCCAACTATTGTACCCATGCGCGTTGACACTTGCGCCATGCTCCTCCAACAGCTGCACGGCCTTGAGGTTCCTAGCACCCGATGCCGTGCATAATGGTGTATCATCATGGGCATCTCGGGCGTCCACATCCGCTCCATACTCGAGCAACAATTCCATGGTCTCCACGTTCCCGCATTCCGATGCTAAGTGCAACGGTGTCTGTTCGTCGTTGCCTTTAGAATTTATCTCTGCCCCATGCTCCAATAGAAGGCGTATGACGTCGAGGTGTCCTCTATATGAGGCCACATGAAGTGGAAGATCATAGAAACCACCCCTGGCGTTTATATCTTGCGGATGCACGAGGATGAGGTGCGTTGCCAGGCCACTGAAACCACATGCCGCAGCATAGTACAGGGGTGTCGTTTTGGGTCGAGATGGGCGTTCAGCGATGTCCATCATAGACCGTTCCTCCCAGCTTCGTTCCACATCGTGGATCCAAATCCAGGCAGAAAAATGCGGCTTGCTCGTGTCAAATAAATGCTTTATGCCGTCTCGTATGCAAGACAGCACATCCCCAACACGGGCATGATCCACCCAGTTCTGCGCCGCGTAGAACGCTAACGGATAGTTCTTCAGCCCATTTTTGTTGATGCCATCTCCTAGCTGGAGTAGAGTACTGAGACAGGCCTGTGCCATAATTTTGTGGGCCGGCTCGGGAGGGATGTGGTAGCGCGACACATTTACGACTTGTGAATCGGCCAGCCGTTTTGACGTCAAGAACTCCTTCACCGAGAAATGCGAATACTGGACGACTCGGGAGTCATCGACCTCGACGACGGCTATCAAACTTGAACACGCTGACAACACCGCATCTTCAGGGTCCTCTTCGCGCCAACCCATTATCAGGTCGGGCGACTCTTCCGAGTCGAACCGAATCGCAAGAACCTCGGCAAGTTCTTCGACGCGTAGCGGGCGAAAAGACACAAAAAGGCATTGGAATAGACGGTGGGCATGCTTCCATTTCTCCTTAGGGATCTCTAACAGGATCCTCTCGTACGTCTCGTCCAGAGTTGTCGGAAGGTCATCCAGGATGTCTCGAATACTCGACGGGAACGACTGACACAGTCTGTCCAGCTGACAAACCACCCAGCGAAACCTGGATGACAGCATGAGGCGCGATCCCGGAGTACAGGGTAATAACATCTTACATCCCGTTGGCCCTAGCTGAGAGTGTACGGATGACTAGGTCCTTATCTTCGGTCCTCCATCTCCGCGTCGCTCTGTGCGAATGAACGAAGAACCGGACATAACTACTAATGTCGTCGTTCTGTCCGCTTTGGTTGTGAAGGGAGATGTGATGAGATGTCAGGGGCTCAAGAACCGGTCGGATGTCATGTTCGGGGCGACTTGTTACGAGTACTCGTAGGTTCAAGAAACGTAACTTGATGAGACCCTCCACGAGGTTCATGACCCTTTCGCGAGGCGATGAAGTACAAGGAGTGTTTGGACATTCATCTACTGCGTCAACGATAATGTATATCGGGGATTGTCCTTGGACGTTGAGCACATCCTTAAGGCATTGTGTCAGCTCGGCTTCGCTTGGCTGTTCCGCGCCATTATGGTGCGAGGCGTATAGTTGAGATAGAACGGCCCAGAACTTGTCAGACTGGTCGCAGAGCTGGACAAGAACAGACGTGAGCATGCCCCGGACATCGCGTTTTGAGGTATCTTTGAAATCAAAATAGAAGTAACATATTGAGGCTGATCCGGCTTTGCAAAGGTCTTTAATGTTCTCGATGATTGCGGAGCTGGCAGAAAATATAAACTCCTGAGGACTAGACTGTTCTAGGATAACATACCAAAGAATGCTCTTGCCAGAGCCCGCTACAAGACCAAGAGGCGATTAGCGATGAAGAAGCCGCAAGAGGTAGAAGACGCTGATACGTTTCCCGTGTACCCATAAAAGGGAACCACTTGATTTCCATTCGTTGAAAGAACCACCGTTGATGAACCACGCTGCAGTTCCGTCGTGGTGAGCTCGACATGCAATGTTGTGATTTATGGAAGGGTCTGGGGGAGAGAGCCATCTTCGCAGGTCTGCTCGTGACTGGTTGCCTATAGCGGAAGTTTAGCGGATATGGGGAACAATTTGGGGGATAACGAACGGTTGAGCATGTCCGCAGCTGTTTCGCGACACGTGTAGAAAAGGGATTAGTGCAGTATACGAATAACTGCGCGAGCCTTGCGTACTTTCTTTAACATTCTGTGTGACCTCCAAGTTTTTGACTACCGCCATGCGCGTCTCTTCCTGCGTCAGTCTATCCAACCGTTGTAGGGCGTCCTCGACCTCTCTCCTTCCCATCAGCTTGTTCAAAAACTTTTCTGCGGAAAGGTGAGGGAAGAATAATGCACTGAACGCATAGACTCACTGATTCGTCCTCGCTTTATCTCTTTCGTTGAAAGTGCGAGGATGCAGAGCACCTCGGCCATTATTTTCCCGAGCATCGCCGTCATTTCCGTAGTGAGCGGAATCTCAGAATATATCCTAACGCGTTCGAGGAAGCTTTGGATGCGTTCAAATATATCGATCAGGACGTCATGGCTCGCAGCAGCATCCTTAGCCGCCTGATAGGATTGATATAGTTGGCGTTTAATTACAAAGACGCGCAGTGAGAAAATTAAAGACACATTTACCTGGAGAAGGACGCCAATTCCAGCAAAGACTACCTTTGCAGGAGAAAATGTCTGCACAGTGGAGTGATTGAGAATGGTGATACGGAAGACCCATCCAGTACCCATCCACGGAGGCTTACCAGACCAATGCCCTCATTGACGGCAGCAGAAAACATGTAAAGGAGATGTATGGTAGGGCTAAGCCACTTCATCAATGTCTGATGGCCCTTGACAACTTGATCGAGTTCGTCCGCTTGGCTTTGAAATAGGGTTAGGATGGCACCAGCAGAGTCACAGGAGTCCAGCTCATGGGCGAATGGATGCGTTCGGAGGTCTTGCCCAGTCTTTTTCTTGTATTCGTTCGAGGCAGCATCGAATATGGATAGGAAAGTAGAGGGAGGGATGTGACTGGTTGCAGACATGCACTTGTTGGGGGAGGAAAAGGTTCAGAGTGTATGACGCTCCGAGTCGACGCTCGGGGTCACCTTGACGATTAGCAACGCCGTCACTCGGCCGTCTCACTGGCATGCCAGCCTAGGATGCACTAACTTCAAGTTGTTGAACAAGTTCAACTTCACTCCAGTTGCATTTTCCTTCCAGACTTATTGGACGGAAACGGATACCTGACACAGGATTGTCATACTGTATACAAGTCACGGCATGGGGCTCGGAAGCCGCGCCGCCTATTCATACCATTGACTCGGAGGTTGATAAAATATGCGCAAGTACCACGGCACGATCCCCTCGTGAGTATTTCCTCAGCCGAGACCACAGTTGCTGTACCGGCGTCGCCTCTCCGGGGCTTCATCGCCATGCCCTCACCTTATTGCCCGGGCCAGCGCCCTCTTCCCTGTACGCAACTTGAAGCGAGCGAGCGAACGAAATGTCATCCCCGCCGCTCAGGAAATCCCCCAATTATCAAGGAACAGGGCGAATACAATGTTCTTTCCCCCTAAGAGATACTAGTTCTGCTCACCGGCAGTTACTCCAGACTGATCGTCAACCTCAGCGTCAAGTTACTTCACAACAAACGCGATATCGCGCCTCGTCTAGTTTCTAGAGGATTTAAACTCCCGGATTTCAAGTCGTTCTTGGTGTTGTTACTATACCGGGGTCATGCGCTCCGCCAGCCTCAGAGACATCACTGCGAAGCACTTTGCGCTCGTCTCGTAGTCACTCTTGATCGTGATCGCACCCATGCTCTACCTCTGCGACACTTTCCGGCGGTACCTCTCCCCGAAGTAGGCAGTTATGAGTTATGTAGTCATACTCGTCGAGCTTGAACCACCAGAAGCACCAGAATGTGATTCACGCCAAGCCTGTCGCGATGATGGATGACTATCTGGCAGCACACATTGAGTCTCGACGGTGGTGTTCCGCTGGCGAATCACGGGGTGAAGTCGGACGATAGGGAATGGCTGATGGCAGAGACAGTTACACTGCACAAAGTATTGTGATGCTGTCTGGCCATTGCAGTCGTAGACTCGGAGGTGCTAACCTAATGGTCCCACATCACGAGACTGATGCGCAGTCCGTGGCTATCAACTACAGGTTTTCTAAGGACCACACCAAGATCGAGCTCCCGACTCTCGATGCGAAAGAGCGGTGTGCTCATTCGTGTGGCCTGTCCAGTGCGGCGCCCATAATTACCCAGAGCAGATTGTACACGAACTGAACCCATCCTACCTTTACAAGAAGCTCGCGGTGCGCAATACCGCCCGCGCACCAACGGCTCTCCGAGACGCTTGTGGCGGACAAACGAGTCGCCACAACTCCCGCGTCTCTTCTCGACGAACCCTACGCCCGCGCCATCGTCGCTCTCCAGGAATGTCAGGCTCGACTCCGAGTCGGCTCGCCACCGTGCCACCACCAGCAAAGCAGTCTTCGCTCTTACGAACATATCAAGGGCATACTCTCGCGAGGCACCACGCAGCCGCCCGTCCTTCCACCCGTGCCTGTACCCGCGTCAGCCTGAGTGATACCGCCGGAAACACGGCGGGGATTCAAACACGTCATGGCACTCCTCTCGCTGACGCCGCTTCCCCTGGATAGTAAGCAGCACCGACTATCGACGATGCCCACGCCGGTGTCCATACAAGCCACCCCCTAGCAGATGCCCACATGGGTGGAGGAGGAACGGTGGGAACCTATGGCTGGGGCACAGAACGATGGTGCGTCTGTAGTCACTGAGCAGACAGAGCCAGGTGCAGACCGCGGGCAACGGGCCATAGCGATGCGTTCGAGCAGGCGCCGCGCACGCCTGCGAAGGACGATATAGTGATAAGCAGTCGGGTGACTGTACCAGACCCTATTCCCACTCCCGAGGGAGCGAGTGTAGTGGCCACATAGCACTTGTATCGTATAGACGGACTATCACTATATGCATGCATGCGTTTTCAGTTTAGCGTTTCCTTGGCGCGTCTCTTGGGATACCATCTCGTACGATGACATACTGGCGTAGTTCCAGTTAATGGGTCACGGGAATAGCGCCTCAGCGCGCGAGTCACGATAATGTGCCAGTGACGTACTCATGGATGGGACGGTTATAGAGTACATCGCAGTACTTTCCGGCTGTGTCTACATTATCACTTACGTTGAACATCTGGCACTCTGACTGTATTGCCTGACGTAGTACAAGTTAAGACCGTTAACTAAACAAGGAATCTACGCCATGACCTTAACAGAGCATGGAGTTATCCCGGAAACCATTAGATCCTACTCTCCCTTGTTTATCGATGGGGTCGTCTGGCTAGAGTAGAGTGCCGATACAACACGAAGATTTTGTGCGCCGGCTCCAGACAGACTTGGTATCGCGAACATTTTCTGTCTTGTGAATCAGCCAGGGGACTTGACATCAAAACCCCCATCGAGATCTGCTTAAACTGGACGACCAGGCATCGATCTCGATGGCGGTGTTTAAACCCGAACCGCTGACAGCCCGCATCTTCGGCTCCCCTCGGCGCCAACTTATCATGGTTGGGCATCTTTCCCGAAACGGGGTTCACGAGGACCTCTGCGAGTTCTCCGACGCATAATGGGAAAATGACACAAAGAAGCACTGGAAGCACACCACCACTTCTCCTTTGCTAGTAAGATCCGCTCATATGTTTCGTCTAGACTCTAGACGAAACATATGAGCGGATCTTACCGAGCCATCGGAGAAGCATTCAGGATGTCCTGAATACTTGAGGGGGGAAGATTGACACAGCCTGTCCAAATTGCAAACCACCCAACTAAACCCGGATGATAGCATGAGACGCGATCTCAGAGCACAGGGACGAGAAACCCTCACATCTCGTAAGTGTTATTCGAGATACCTTTGAAGTCAAAGTGGAAATAACACGTTGAGGCTGATCCAGTCTCGTACATGCATTTGGTGTTCTTGATGACGGTGGGGCTCGTCGACAATATAAACTCCCTGGGACTGGACCAACCGGGGAGAGAATGCTCTTGCCAGAGCCCGCTATCAAACCAGTAGGGATTGGCGGCGATGCGGACGTGAAGGGTAGAAGACTTCTAATACGTTTGCCAGGTACTGATGAAGGGGAACCGCTTGATTTTCCCTTCGTTGAAAGAACTGCTGTCGACGAACCATGTTACGTTCCGTTGTGGTACTAAGTGTCACGCGCAACGTTGTGATTCATGGAAGAGTTCGAAGGAGAGAGCCATCGTCATAGGTCCGCTCGCGACTGGTTGCCTACAACGGAGGTTTAGCGGATGTGGGAGGTGCAGAATGACGAAAGGTCATTCCTGTCCGCGGTTGTTTGTCAGGATGGGTGGAAAACTTATTAATGTGAGGTACACAAATATCTTAGCAAACTTTGCGTACCCTCTCAACCTGCTGTGTGACAGCCAGGTTTTCTCGGTAACCTCCCATTTTTGGCCATCGTCACCCGCGTGTCTTCCTGTGTTAAGTTGTCCAACATTTGCAGTGCACCCGCAATCTCTTTACCTCCCACAAGCTTGGTTGAGAAAATCTTTCTGTCAAAAAGTGAGTGAAGAAAGATGAATCTGACGAGTCAACTCGCAGATTCAGCTCCACTTTATCTCTGTTGTTGAAAGGGTAAGGATGCAGAACACTTCAGTCATCACCTTCCCGAGAATCGCTGTCAGTTCTGGAGTGGGTAGGATCTCGGAACAGATGTTGAGGCACATAAGGAAAGTTTGGATGCGTGCAGAGATATCGATAAGGACGGCGTTGGCCACCTGATAGGTCGGACGTTACAAGGCCGCATGCTGAAAGATCAAAGAAGGCGACTACCTGGAGAGCGATGCTGACTCAGGCAAAGATCACTTTCGTGGGGGAAAACGTCTGATAATTGGGTGCCTGATGACCGTTCTCAGCTTAATCGAGTGGGTCTACTTGTTTTTGAGATACGCCTTCGATGTCGCCGCAACTGTCGAATTCTGTGGTTTTCCCTTGCGGAATGGGGGAAACACACTATGATCACTGGGCTGAGACCGTGCGCTGTTCAAACTCCGCTACATCTGAGATACAATCTGACTCTTCCGTTCTTCCGTGCCTCTCGCGGTCATCGTACCGGTGACCCTTTCTAGATCGTCTGCTGCCCATATAGCCAGCTCGCACTGGCTCATATCACATTACACACGCCTGAGCATAACACGTAGTACATATATACGTGACCGCCTCTGTACCAAGTTGTACGCGCCGCGGAATACAAATTCGGATTCAAAAAAAAAAACGTACCGGTGACCCCAGGCCTGTTAAGTTACTTCCGAGGTCCGTCCTACCTGTATGGCCTTCGTTCCACCACTTTTCTTACATTGACCTACCAGGCCTGGCCTATACCTCTTCTCATGACGGTACGCACCCACCTCCTGATTCTCACGTGTTTATAGACGAAGGGTCACGATCATGATGGAATATGCATACCGAGGTTCTGACGATTGACATTCTTATAACTCAGGGGGTGGACGTTGCACCATCAAATAGCCCGACTGTCATGTGCGGGAGCATCCCCGGTCGGAAAGGGGGCCTGACCCTCGGTCGGACGATTCTTGTACTACAGTACCTCGAACATCTGAACTTTCAATTTAATAAAGTCATCTGTTCAACCCCTCGCGGGCCAGTACCACCTCCCACCTGGACAACCTGGGAGATCCAGCCCAGGACTTCTCACTGGTAAAGTCGAGGCGTCCACAGAAGCTTCTACTGCACAGCTCCGTGGGGCGGTAGACATATACCGCCAAGTGGCCGGAAAAACAGTGTGGACTGCTAGCGATGCTGACGCCACAGCTAGTTCATGCTGCTCGATCATCTACACCTACATTGGCTATAATTGGTGGAGGAACGGCAGTACCCTGCGGCTGAAGCGCCGAATGGTGATGTACGCGCAGCACACGCCTACGAAGGGTCATGCAGTGCACCCCACTCTCCCGGGGGTAAGCGCGTAGTGGTGACATTGTGCTTGTCACGGTATCGTATGGGCTGCCAGTGTCGCTACTAGTACTCACGTTCGTGCACCTACAATTCAACGCCGAACTATTTACTGGCTTGACTCCGAGTCATTTCTTGGGACTCATCTCTCCCCAATGACACAGCGGCGTAGTTTCATGAGCTTTCATCTTGGCCAGGGGAAGGGCGCTTCCGCGTAGGTGCCCAAGATGGTGTGCAAGTTCCCTCACATGGGTTGGAGGGTCTGGAGGGATAAGTGTCATGTATATCGTCGTACTTTCTGGCTGCGCAATACAGCTGTGTGGTATAGTATAACTTGAACTTCCACACGGGGAAGACCGCAAATCATCGAAGGACGGGCCCCTCACTTACACCGCCCGCCGACAACCAACTCGCCCCATACTTCCGGAGTCACCACCTACCCCGTAGAAAGCAAATGAGACGACCGTAGTCTAATATCCATTTGCATTTTAACACTGTTATGAGTACCAAAAATAGACAAGACACCTGTGCAAGACATCTAATAGTATGCAGCCATCCCAGAGGTTGTTACATCACTACTCTTCCTTAGTACCGTGCTCTAACAGTAGTTGTGCGATTCCCTGAGAATCTTGCCTTGAAATCACCTGGAATGGTGTCTTGTTCCACATGTCGCGCGCATGCATGTCAGCGCCGTGTTCTAGGAGTAGCCGTGCGATCTCCAGTCTCTTATTACCCATTATATGTAATGGAGTAGACTGGTCTTCATTTTGTGCGTTCACGTCTGCTCCGTGTTCAAGAAGGAGCCGCGCGATCTTGGGGTATCCACACTCAGAAGCACAGTGCAATGCCGTCCGGCTTTGGTCATCCCGATCATCGACATCGGCACCGTGTTCAAGAAGGAGCTGCGCAATCTCGAGGTGTCCAGTCAGGGAAGCATTGTGCAATGCCGTCAAGCTTTGGTTATTCCGAGCACCGACATCGGCACCGTGTTCAAGAAGGAGCCGCGCAGCGTCGAGGTATCCACGCAAGGAAGCATGGTGCAATGGCGTCCAGCTATCGTCATCTCGAGTATCGACATCGGCACCGTGTTCAAGAAGGAGCCCTGCAGTCTCGAGGTGTCCACGCAAGGAAGCACGGCACAATGCCGTCCGGTTTTCGTCATCCCGAGCATCGACATCGGCACCGTGGTGGAGTAGAAAACGTACAACTTCAAGTGCACCGCGCATGGCTGCTTGGTACAAAGGGGTGCGACCTTCCCACCCATGTACGTTCACATCCGCGCCGCGCTTCACCAACAACTGTACAGCCTCGAGGCGCCCATGATATGATGCATCGCATAATGGAGAATCATCATCGAAGCGTCCGGCGTTTACATCTGCACCATTCTTGAGCAGCAAGTCCATGATCTCCACGTCCCCGTCTTCTGAGGCAAGGTACAATGCAGTCTGTTCCTCGTCGTCGTTGGCATTTATGTCTGCTCCATGCTTCAACAGAAGGCGTATAACTTCACGGTGCCCCCGATATGAGGCAACATGAAGTGGGAAGCTATAGGAACCACCCCGGGCGTTTACCTCTTGCGGATGCATAGAGATGAGTTGCTCTGCCAGGTTCCGGAATCCACATGCCGCAGCATAATACAGCGGTGTCGCGCTAGGTTGCGATGGATATTCAGCGAGGTCCGTTATAGATCGTTTATTCCTGCCTTGATCCACCTCGTGGATCCAAATCCAGGCAGATAAATGTGGCTTCGTGGAGTCGAATAATTCTTCCATCCCTTCTCGTATCCAGGATGATACATCCCCAAACCGCGCATGATCCACCCAGTGTTGCGCGGCGTAGAACGCTAATGGATAGTTCATCAACCCATTTTTGTCGATTCCATCTCCTAGCTGGAGTAGAGTACTGAGACAAGCTTGCGCCATTATTTTGTGCGCAGGCTCAGGAGGGATGTGATAGCGCGACACATTTCCATCTTGTGCATCGGCTAGCCGATTGGACGTCAAGAATTCCTTCACCGAGAAATGCGAAAACTGGACCACCCGGGAATCGTTGACGTCGACGACAGCAATTAAACTTGAACACGCTGACAGCACCGCATCTTCAGGGTCCTCTTCGCGCCAACTCGTTATCAGGTCGGGCGTCTTCTCAGAGTCGAATCGAACCGCGAGAACCTCGGCAAGTTCTTCGACACGTAGCGGGCGAACCGATACAAAAAGGCACTGTAATAGACGATGGGCGTGCTTCCATTTCTCTCTGGGGATCTCTAGCACAATCCTCTCGTACGTCTCGTCAAGAGTCGCCGGAAGGTCATCCAGGATGTCACGAATACTTGACGGGAAACATTGACACAGCCTGTCCAGCTGGCAAACCACCCAACGAAACCTGCATAATATCATCAGACGGGATCCCGAAGTACAGGAGCAAGATCTTACATCCCGTTAGCCCTTTCCGAGAGTATACGGATGATCAGGACTTTATCTTCTGTTCTCCATCTCCGTGTCGCTTTGTGTGAATTAACAAACAATCCGACATAACTAATGATGTCGTTCTTCTGCCCACTTTGGTCGTGAAGGCAGATCTGGTGAGATGCCAGAGACTCAAGGACTGGTTGGATGTCATGTTCGGGGCGACTTGTGGCAAGTATGCGCACGTTCGAGAGACCTAACTTGATGAGATGCTCTATAAGATTCACGACCCTTTCTCGTGGCGATGAAGTACAAGGAGTATTTGGACATTCATCTACCGCGTCCACGATCATGTATATCGGTGGTTGTCCTTGAACATTGAGCATCACTTCAAGACATTCTGTTAGCTTGAGTTCACTTGGCTGTCCCGCGCCGTTGCGGTGCATGGCGTATAACTGAGAGAGAAGACCCCAGGAATGGTCAGATTGGTCGCAGAGTTGGTCCAGAAGAGAGATGAGTAGGCCCCGGACGTCACGCTTTGAAGTATCTTTAAAGTCAAAATAGAAATAACACATTGAGGCTAATCCAGCCTTGCACATTTCATTGATACTCTCGATGATTGCTGAGCTGGTCGACGATATAAACTCCTGAGGCTGAACCACTCGTAAATAACATACCAAAGAATGCTCTTGCCAGAGCCCGCTATTAAACCATGATGCAATCAGCGGTGAAGGTGCGAAGGGTAGTAGACACTGGTACGTTTGCCATGTAGCCACAAAAGGGAACCGCTTGATTTCCATTCGTTGAAAGAACTACCGTCGATAAACCACGTTGCAGTTCCGTCGTGGTGAGCACGACATGCAATGTTGTGATTTATGGAAGGATCTGGGGGCGAGAGCCATCTTCGTAGATCCGCGCGTGACTGGTTGCCTAGAACGGAGGTTTAGCGGATGTGGGGAATAATAAGAACGTCGGGGAATGACGAACGATTGAGCTTGTCCGCAGCTGTTCACAGTGGGCGGAAAGGAAATTAGTACGTGGTGTACGAATAATCGAGGAAATCCTTTGCGTACCCTCTTTGACATTCTGTGTGACCTCCAAATTTTTGGCCACCGCCACGCGGGTCTCTTCTTGCGTGAGGTTATCCAACCGTCTTAGTGCATCCTCGATTTCTTTCCTTCCTGCTAGCTTGTTCAAAAATGTTTCTGCAGAAAATAAGCAAGGAATCACGCATCGGACGAATTGACCCACTGATTCGTCCTCGCTTTATCTCTTTCATTGAAAGTGCGAGTATGCAGAGCACCTCGGCCATTATTTTCCCGATCATAGCTGTCATTTCCGTGGTGAGTGTGATCCCAGAATAGATCCTGACGCGGATGAGGAAGCCTTGGATGCGTTCGAAGATGTCGAGAAGGATATCGTGGCTTGCGGCAGCATCCTTAGCCGCCTGATAGGTTGGGAGTTACGAGGATGCATGGTGAGAGATCAGGGAAGGCACTTGCCTGGAGAAGGACGCCAATTCCAGTAAATATCACTTTCGCAGGAGAAAATGTCTGGTAATTAAGTAAATGAGAACGATAAGAAAGAAAGAAAGAACCATCATGCAGTGAGGCTCACCAGGCCAATACCCTCACCAAGGGTAGCGGAAAACACGAACAAAACATTTACGGTAGGGTTAAGCCACTTCATCAACGTCTGGTGGCTCTTCTGAGCTTGATTGAGTGCATCCACTTGCTTTTGGAATATGGCCAGGATAGCATCGGCGGAGTCACAGGAGTCGAGCTGATCGGCAAATGGATGGGTTCGGAGATCTTGGCCAGTCTTCTTCTTGTATTCTTTCGAGGCAGCATCGAATATGGATGAGAAAGCGGAGGAGGGGATGTTTATGTGGCTGGATGTAGACATAACGCTGGTGGGGAGAGGGAAGTGGGTGTTATCAGTGGACCGACACTGGCACAGCATCTATCAGATAGACCATAGACGCTGGCAACGGGCACGTTGCATGTGAGCTCGACGAGCAATCGAGATAGCCTGAGATACTGTATTGAAACTCATCATTTGGTTCATGGCAAAGCCTACTTCAAGTTCATTTTCGCCTGATATGCATTCCACACAGCTCAAATATCAGTCACTGTGAGTTAGAACTTGATAGAGCCACACCATCTAGTTTACCCCGTCTTGAGCCAAGACAGCGAGTTGGGCGATCCCGCTCCGAACTTCTCACTGATAACGCCAGTGTGTTAACAGAAACTCCTACAGTATAGCACCGCGAGACAATAGGCATCTATCGCCAGCAGAATCACCCCAAGATTCAGAGTCAAACGCTGGGTTTCACGCACCTCCCATGAATACATTGACTCTTATCAGCGACGTTGGGCTCTTTCCTGATCCCAACGCAACAGGTAAAAATTTTCACAAGGAGATAGGTTCCGATGTAACTTAATCAAAAAGTATAGAACCAGGAAATACTGAGAGTGGGGTAGTATTCCGATGCGTATCAAATGCTAAAAAGAGCATATAGGTCCGATCTACTGTGTGATGTGATATGCAAGGGGGTGACGACACAGGGCCGTGAGTCTACGTAAGACCATCCTGGGTTGATTTAGAGGAGGGGAATTTCTCCAAGGCAGGCAAGTTTCACTGGACGCATGGGTTAAGATCAATTCCTCTAGAGACACAGAAGCGGCAAGCTCACCGGTCGCGTTCGCTTCCAAAGTCTACTCAAGTCTTGACGTTCTACCTTTACAGGGTGGCCGCCATGGCCCCGTTCCTCGACGAACCCACTGAGAGCATCAGACGCAGCGGCAAGCGCGTGTTTGTCACTACCATGCAGCAACACGAGCGTATCCAAATCCGGGAGCAGCACATCCAGCCCCTGCTCAATGAGTGGTCCACCCGCGCCATCCGTCTGCGGCCGCAGAGCGCGCACAAGGTCGCCTGCCAGTGCGACGTGAACCCGCAACGTGCTCACGCGCCGAAAGCGCGTCAAGAGCGCCCGCCACAGCCCAGGGTCGACCGAGTCCTGCCACTCCTCCGGCATTTTGCTCTCGTGGAACCCGAGTGTGAGGTCTTCGACGAGCAGCAGTGCGCCGAGCAGCCCATTGCAGATCTGCGCCATTGCGGACACTTGAAAGTCGAGTTGCGCGCATGACACGCTGAGAGTGATGTCTGGGGAGTCTGTGGGCTGTGGCGCGGACACGATCACGTGCGTGGACCCTTCCGAGAAGTCGATGCGAGCCCGGGTGGGCCTGAATGTCTCTAGTTGGTTCAAGAACGCGCCGGTGCGCGGGAGGTCTAGGGTGAGTTGATGGAACAGCGTGATTTCGACATCTTCGATTAGAGGGGTCCGTATCCGCATGAGAAGAGCCTCTACATAAGCGGAAACACCTCGATATATTAACTGTGTGAGTGCAGGCAGCTCGACACGAGTCAGTTGTCCCCAGGGAAGAAAACGCTCATTCCTGAAACCAGGGCGAGGAACTGTGGAGAGGAAGCTAATGGATAGTGTTTCAAGTTGGACCATTGTGCGTATGTGTGAAACGAGACAGTCGGGAGAGAAGTAGGCAGAGCTTGGGATGCGTTCGAGGGCAAGGATCTTGAGGGAAGTCGCAGATGGCAGCAACGGATGCAATGTCGCCAGAGAGACACCGGTGAGTGTCAAAATTCGTAACTGTGGAGCTCCTCCATCGAGGAATTGTTTCGGAAGTACCAACTCTGCGGTCTGAGAATGAAGACTGAGGTGTTCGAGCCTGGGTACCTCGTCGACAATACCCGCGGTCAGCATTCTTAGGGTGGATTCCGGTGCGCTCAGTACAATTTCGCTTGCTCGTTGGAGATGTTGTAAAGCAAATAAGAACCCGTCTTGATCCTCGGCTGTCCACGTCTCGAGACGGCGGGGCCC
>QLOS01002952.1:0-10332 GCA_003313725.1 Russula sp. MG48 | reverse complement strand
GCAGGAGATGTGCGGCGCGCAGGTGATGTGCCAGTGGGGCGCACGGGCGATGGAGGGCGCGCGAGGCGATGTGGGGGCGTCGTTGTAGCCTCGCGTTAGACACGAGGAGTGGGCTGTCATCATCAAAGACTTGTTAGTAGGAACAAAAACGAAAAGAAAAAAAATGCATATCTTGAGGTGGCGGTTCGAAACCTTCTTTAAGTGCTTTTTTGAGGGGCGGTGTTGGCGGCACTGCAGACAGACACCCCCCTCCGTCTCGCGTTTGGAGCGAGGGAGGAGGGTGACGGTTGGAAATCGCCACGCGTCGTGTTTTGAGGCGGGGATGGTGGCGGCGTGAGAGGAAATGCCGCGCGTCAAGCTGAAAGCGTCCCTTACAGACTGGCCGCGCAGAACTCCGAACTGGTAAATAAAAAATAAAAAAAATGAATAAAACAAAAGCACAAAACCGTAGTAAACCCGTAACCCGGGGTTAAGGGTGCGGTTTTGCCTCGGGTGGGAAATCTCAACACCGCACCCGCACCCGTGACACACCGTGACCAAAAACCGCGGTGTCACCCAGACCCGTGTCACTCCCTACGGTAACGGTGGTCGTGGATGCAGGACGCTTCGCAAAGCACATCTGGTTCATACTTGAATCTAACTAGACAAGGCAATTAGCAGAGTACGAGCGTGGAGAAATGACCCAAATCATACCTGGGGGATGCACTGCCTCGGCCATCCTCAAACACAATCGTGACGTGTGCGGCAAGAGCATCAACGTCCATGTTCTCCTCGTCCGGTTCTTCCATCTCGATCCCATCCTCGTCCGTCTTGTCAGGGTCTGGCCCACCCGAGCTGCTGATGCCAACACCGTGTGCACGCTTTGTCCGGCCGCCAACCGCACCCAATGCGCGGCGCTTGCAGCGAATCCAAGTACCGCACTGCACCCCACAGAGTACTCGCCCAGGTGCTGCTCACTCACCATTCTTGGCTGAGCATGAGAGCAGACACTTGGTCAGGCTCTCTGCATCTGCAAAGCCGTCAGTGTGCGGCAATAGAATTGGTGACGATACCCTCTATTTTTTGGTGACAAGGAGGGACGCCGTCGTCACTGTTATGGCAGTGGCCATCGGCGGCCAATTTGAAGCCATGGGGGAAGGGCAGGGAGGCGGCCCTTTGGACCTGTCTGATGTCGTGATGCAGAGAGTCAATGGAAAAAAGACAGCTCACATTGTCCTTACAGAGACACCTGAACTCCATTTGAAAGCAAGGTCCTTACGATACGGTGGTCTAACATGCACGACTTCGAGTCAAGGGGATCAACAGCAGGATAGATATCGAGCTCGGCCTTCGAGCGTGACAAAACCGTGGTAGCGTCCAAGTGGGCAAAAGTAGTAGCGGGGGTGGCCCGTTAAGTCGTCGGCTGCATAGCCTGCACGGGTTGGCTTCTCGGCCCCGTGGGTTCAAGTTCCCCGTGCTATTGCGTAATAATGTCTCTGTTCTATTTCAAAAATTCATTACTGTGGTGATCGATATAGGGATTAACGAAATATGAGAGGAAACTATCTAGGGAGTCAGTGAAATGGAAATCTTCAGGTAGGAAGGAAGATCCGTAAACAGGGAGGAGATGTGCCGCCCTTGCAACGCAGTCGAGGGAAATAATGGACAGATTGCGACGTCCGTTGCCCTGAAATTCCGGTCGGACCACCCACATTGTTACGCTCGAGCTCTGAGCGTATCGTATCGATGTCGGTCGCTGAGTCAGAGGCAATGACTCAGGCACTGCAAGACTCGGGCTTGAGTCTAAGGGCAAAGGCGGTCCCCTTGCGCGTACCACCCTATGTCAAGGGTTCAATACTAGGGATTCAGGAGTCAGGCAATCGGCCTGAGGATCAGGGGGTTCACAAGGTAAGAGGGGAATACGAGTAGCCACCAAGGGCCAGAGCGTAGCTCGGTATTGGTACAAAGAGAACAAGCCTAGCGTTACAGCTACAGTCTAAGCTACCTTATATAGTCAGGGGTCGCGAGAACGGCCTTCCTACTGAGTCATGTGAGTGGAATATCATAGCGCGGTTGCGGGTTCGAAACGGTCAAAGGGTCATATATAGAGTGAAGGTGAAAAAGCGTAACACACATCCTTGTATCCCCATCCGGCTCGTCAAGTGGAATGAACCAACGTACGAGTGCACACGAATGTACTTTGACCCTGAACTTGAACGAAAAAAACAGTTGCACACGGCCAATTGCCATGCCTGGCATGCCATTGAGCTCTGCATTAGTCTCAACAAACACAGTGTCATAGCGGGCATATTCTCCACGCCAGTTAGGATTTGAACGGATGCGCTCGCGGTACATACCGCCAGCGCTACAAAGGTCACTTGGAGCATAAAAGCGAGCCACTGCGGAATGAAAGACAGAGATGGCACCAACAAATGACGGACATTCATGGAGCGGAACATCTGCTGATGACACTCCTGTGTTCCAATTAACCCAATCATATAAAAATTGTCGTAAAAGCTCCACAAATTGGGGTTCTTGGATGTGAACTGCAAGAGCTTCGGCTGAGCGGGGATAGCCTCGAGCTGAAAGTCAGATGGAGTAAGTATGGGATAGTATGGATCAATAGAACACAGAAAACATACCAGGATCACGAGCTAACTCAATAGAGGAGAGAGACTTTGGGCCTAGCTCTGGACCATTGTCGTCGTCATCATCCTCTCTGACCACTGCCTGCGTGCGTGGCTGTGGCCGTTCTCCTCTTTGTATCATGGCCATGTATGATGCCGTGGTACCATCCATCATGCCAAGTTCTGCATGAGCTCGTGACGCTGCACTGAGCTTGTCTATTCGAGAAATTGTGAGTAGCATTTGTTTGACAGCCTTGAAGTGACTAGAGCGCCTCCAAGGCTCCTTCACAGCTTTGATATGTTTCAATTCTGTGATTGAGGAGCAAAGGCCATTCGGAGAGCCAAAAAGGGTGATACAACGGATGTAATGCATGAGCGAGTGTTGTCGAGGTAGGGATATACACTCGCCAGTCACACCAGCTGTGCCAACAAACACTCCGCGATGGATATGGAACCGATCCAGGATACTCTGCAGTTTGACAAGGTCATCTGCGGTGATTGCATTGCGCCGCACAATGTAGCAAAAGTCTAAAAAAGTTGCTATACACTTGACCATTTCTGAAGGAACATGGCCGGCAATAGCAGCAAGGTAGACCTATTCATAAGGAATGAATATGAAGAATATAATATATTCTCAGCCATACGAACCTTCATGAGAGCCTTAGAGTCATCTCCAGTCCACTGTACAAAATCGTGGCCATCTGGGAATCGTCGAAGTCCCGGAAAAGGAGGAACAGCCGAAATACTATTTGCTTAATAAGCAGGACTATCAGAGAACACGAAATCATGTATCATACCAATGATCAATGTCAGCAATAATTTTGTGAGCGCGAGCCTCCCCATGTGTTTCAACAAGAAACTGGTTAACCCAGACGACGATATGATCTTTGAATGTGCCTTTGATAACCTGATGGAGCAAATCGGGTGCCAACAGCTCATGGATGTCAGCTCGAGGAAAGCTGTGTGTGAACGGCTGCAAGATGCTGATTCAGAACATAAGCACTGAAAGAGATGGGGCCCACGTACAACAACATCGGCACGAATTCCAAAATCACTCCATAATATCGCTGGGTCCCAGGCACTGATGAGGAAGTCAGTTTTCTCATGTGTCTGTCGGTGTGAGTGCGGGCGATCGAGATGGTCAGGAGGTGCATTACATCTGTCTTATTTTGAGAACCTCTACATTATAACACAGATCTGGGACAGACTTTGGACACCATCCTTGCATGATGCCTGCTAACCAAACCTGTTCGGGGTAATCAGCAATATATGGTCCAAGACCATATACTGCCCTGCGGAAGTGGCCATCTGGACACTTGACAATTTCGGGTGAGGTCATCCCGGCTTTGAGAGGCTCGAAAATGTGAGCAAGGCACACATGATACAATTGGCGACAAAACTTTTGGTAATTTGCTGTTTTCCGATGACTTTTTGAGGCTGTAAGATACATTAGATCACTTTCAGATTGCTCAGAGGTTGCCAAAAATTTACTTTTTGGGATTGGGAGAAAGGCTACTGGAAGTAAGGCATTCCCATGAGCTCGTCGAGCCACATTGGTGAGGTTTCCAGGCGACATGTACATGGGATGGTACTCTTGATGACCTGTAGCGACGGACACAGTTGTCTTATCACTACCCGCTATCACTGGAACAAACATAGCACCATGCGTTGATTCATCTTCCGCAATCGTGTCCTGGCAAAACTTGTATCAATTTTAATAGATCTTAAGCCCATGTCACATACCACCTGCTTCCATGCCCAATCTGCTGACATGAGGTTAGACCATGTCCATACACCCTTGTTGCTGACCTGGCGGTAAGGTGCTACATTAAACTTGTCCTTAAATTCCACTGTTGAAAATTGATGGTGAAGAACTTGACGAGAATCCCGTGTGCAAAATTCATATGTCTCTGTCATCCACTTCGGAGGCGTACCAGGTGGACGTGGACCTCCATAACAAATGTGGTATACTTTCCACGGCAAGTCTCCATCCTGAATAGCATCAATTGTAGCGTACAGCTCAGTGGAGTCCTTCCACGGAGCATCGCCACCATATTCCATAACCGATGCAGCCCAGAGGTCTAGTGCTTGGTCAATTCTTCGGGCAGAGTGCTGGGCTTCAACAAAATGATAGTGTGCAAAATCAAATTCGATTCGAGAGTTGAAAGGTTCCCATGGATTAGCATTGTCAGTGTCGGCTGCTGTTGTCTGTGGAGGGCGTGTATACGGAGGGAAATATTCGCCTCTCTCATTGCAAGGTATGCCTGGAAGTACAAAACGTGAGAGGATGGGATACAAAGAATATTAGTTTTATACCATTGAGAAACGGATGCGACTCCAGCGTAAACCCATGTTCATCATCTTCGTCATCAGATACCGGCGTAAAGTCTCGGTGAGCTATTTGATTGTGTCTGGTGAGCCCACCTGCAGTTTTGCATTTCAGAAAGCAGTTTGGGCATGTAAAGGATCGGCATGAAGGATGAGGTTGATTAGGCATGTGTTGTAAAACAATCAGTACTGAGGATACTAGTAGGGCCCAGTGCAGCACAAGTCCGCTCATGACTCAGAGTCAGATCTGTACGGATACTGTATCTTCTCATGGATGAGCCGTCGATTTGCAACGGAGACCAGCAGCTCACAGATGATTCACGGGTCCTAGTGATTGTAAGCATGAGTACAAGGCATGTTAGTAGGCGCAGCGACATCCTACTCAGAAGCACATGGTGCCTGGACCTCCCCTGAATCGACCTTCACAACGTGACACTGCCCCGGGCCATGGATCATTCTATATTTTCTGAAGTTTTGAGGACGACACGAGTGTACTGTAAGTATGGTATATTAATGTGGAGGCGCGGTGACATCTTACTCATGGGTGGACATAGCGCCCGTACCCGGCCCTGGGTCGACCGACTCTACCCTGGACCTTCCCCTTGTCGTCTTAGCACGCGTGGGCTCTCCGAACACTGGTTCAATCATCTTGCAGGGTCCACACGTCACATATGTGAACATGACGACGGCATGGTGGAAGTCGGGTAGGCTGCGGAACAACGGTGGGTTGGTTAATACATAGATCAAGCCTGCGATCGTTGCGGTCATAGTCACGTTTGTCTCGTCTCGGACGTGCTGTACTCGAGTCTAATGCTAGTGTATTTGCTGGGCAATCAGAACGGCTTGTAGAAGTTGAAGTGGTGGTCGTAGAGATCACTGGGTTTAGTTGTTCACCTAATGCGATGGTGAGCGGCATCCGAGTTGGGGTTGACAAAAGTTTCCAAAGGTACAGCTACGGGGAAGGGCGCTTAACTGGCCGTGTGCACGGTCGAAGGGGGCAAAGGTGCGTGGGGACCATTGATCGTCGCTTCGTGCTGGGGCCTGCGGTCGCTTTGACGAGCTGTCCAGATGAGGCAGAGGAGGGCATGGGTGGATCCGTGGCAGAGGAAGAGACGGGCGACAGGGTTGCTAGTGCAGGGGCAGGGCCACGGAGTGCCAAGTAAGAAAGGTAAGAGCCCCCCACTGGTAGGCTTAGAAGGTGTCAAATAACGTATCAAGCTCGGATACAAGTGGTCAATGCCAGTGCAGGCTCGATGAGTAACTGGGTGGTCTCATCGGATAAGGCAGCTACCATAGAGCGGCTGCAAGGCTATGTTCTCTGGAAATGGCCTTTAGACAACCGTTCTCAAAATGGTATTGTACTTACCGCCTCCGGACCTAGTGTCGTTGAAGTTCCCCATGTCCTCGATCAGTATGCTGGCCCTCGACCGGGCCCGCAGGCTGATGGATGCCGTGTCGGAGCTTTAACCAGCAAATGTGATCATGCGACACATCGTGAACACGTAGTGTTGCCATCAAGCTGAGTTGACACTGGTGTGAATTGAACTTGGGAACTGAAACTACTATCACGTATCATCGCACCGTGGCCTATCAATTGTGAGTCACGGGGGTCACATCACGCCGGCAAGCCATTTTCATTCTCCGCTCTCGTGAGGGCAAAGGTACTTGTCTCAGTGTTGTGCCAGTCACGACCTTGAGGTCAGAGTCACTGACCGTAAATCCATCTTATCTCTTATCCACTACAACCTATCGAACATAAGGCAGCTCAGGCTGAATAAGTGAATCTCATCTGTGTATAGTTATTTACTTCGAAATCCCTCTATATATGCAAACTTTGATTACCTTACATAGTACACTGGGACACCCTCCTGGCACCACATAAAGTTGTGGTCGTGTACGGTTGCAAAAAGTCACAGTCAGTGACAGTTGACGACTTTGTCAACAGTCACGCAACCAGCACAACGCTGAAGTCTTGTCTGCATCCATGCGACGCATCTCACAATTAGGTAAACAAGGATTGAAATTCCGCTTTCGGCCGAGCGTGACATCTCACGAAAGAGAGGCAGGCTGCAAAGCAAGGCACTCAATGATTAATGTATCTTTTACCCTCAAACCACCTGTGACTCACAATTGATAGGTTGTTGGAATAGGGGAGATGGCACAGGCGGGGCAAAGGAGCGATAAGGAAGAACCAGAGAGCGATAAGGAAGAATCAGAGAGCGATAAGGAAGAATCACAGGGCGAGGATGTAAACACAGGGCTGACGTAACGAGACTGGGAATCAACTTGTCCTGAATGACTCCAGAGTGGCAGAGCATGCCGCTCCAACGTGGTGACGAGAGTGGCATCTGGGCCACACAACACAGCAGAGATAACACAGAAACAGCATTAGCACTAGCATCAGCATCAGCATCAGCACCAGCACCAGCGTGAACACCCAACCATGTAAAATAAAACAAAAAAACACATGTCACCTACCCAGTGCACGATGCCACCTCGTGGCCCCATGGGCAGGTTCATGGCAAACAATAACCCGGCACCACAAAGCCCACCCATCAGCACCCCACTACCACTCAGCCGCAGCCCTAGCCCAGACTTAGAACAGCTGCTGGGACTAGGATCTGACAGAGATACCACACCAGAACAATCCCCCATCACCACCCTACAGAGCCTACCCTCCAGCCTCTTTTCATCCCCACTCAGCAGCTTACCGCCGCTCACACCAACCACACCCAGCAGCCTAGCACCCCCAGCGCCAAGTCCACTCAGGCCAAGTCTAGCAACCCCGAGCCCACTCAGTGCACCACCCGTAACGCACACAGCATCCAGACCCCAAACAGCAAACCGCATGGCAGCCAGAACAGCAGCGACCGCCGGGCAGGCGGAGACATTTGGAGGATGGCCGGAGCAGAACTCCCGAGTTTTCCTCTGGAACATCGAGCGACAAATGGTGCTCTGCGGCGTCGACACAGACGCAGCCAAAGCCAGGTTCCTAAAGCTATGCCTCGAAGTCGACTCACCAGCTGACACGTGGTGCCAAACGCTCGCCCAGGCGGTACAAACGGACTGGAACCTCCTTGAACCCCAGTTCGTCACGCGCTGGGCACCGCCCGCCGCTCCAGCCACCACGGGCATGGAAAAGACCGAGCGGCTCCTCAACCACAGAATCAAACTGGAAGACGTGGGCGAACGCGTCCCCTTCCTCGGCGGGACGGAGTACTCACACAAGGTCTGGGCAGAGGAGATGCTGACACTGGTGGAGCAGCTCGGCCTAGAGAGCCACACGGAATATCTGTACCAAGTCACCAACACCCTTCCTGACACGGTCAAAGACAACCTTGAGGGCCAAATCACCACCTGGGCGACGTTCATAGCAGCGGTGAAAGCAATAAAAATTGAAAACCTTACGTGGCAGGCGAAGAGGGAGAGGGAACAGCACGAGCGCAACAAAGCTATGGAGGCACGCATCAAAGAGCTGAACACAGAGATCACCAAGCTCAAAGCCACAAGTAAAGACCCCACGGCCGCGATCCAAGCCCAGCTCAGGCAGCTCAACCTGCAGAGCCCAGCCGCAAGCATGTTATGATCTCTGGTACGCTTGCTATGGTCTGGACTATCTATTTTTACTGCATGACTCCTGCTGTGTTGATCCGGCTTGGCAGCGCAGCCTGTGACCAGGCTGCGCTCATACGATACTGCCCCGCGTTACTCATGACTGATACTGATACGGCATAGCCTTCTGCTGTGCGCTCTACTTACGCCATTGGCTGATACTTACGATGACTCACAAGTGTGACCCTATGTCACACTTAGGCTGTACTGCATCGCTGTTGTGACTCAGATGGCAGTAGCACGTGACCCCTTCTGTAAAGCCTATATAAGGGCTGTAGTTTACGCCAGTCAAGCCCTAAGCTTGACTTAGTTTTGCAATCGACTAAAGTCTCGAACCCTCTCCCTGCTTCCTCTCTCAGACATGGTCTAGCCCTCTGAGAGCAGTAAGAACTCGCTTCGTCTCACACACCTCTCTGAGTCACTGCAAGACTCAGCTCTGGATCGCGTCCCTAGATATCACCCTTATCTAGATGCTTATCTACTTCGTATTTACTCAAGGTCACTCGCCATCCCCGCGGTCACGTGGGAAGGATCACGTTACCTTCGTGCTCAAGCATCTCGCACTCAGTCACTCGCGCACAGGCACGTGCTCTCGCATCATACTCACGTGACGCGTCTCGCACACAGTCTCGCATCACACAAGTCGTGCTACCGGCCCATTGAGCCGTAACAAAGCACCAGAAGCACGGAGCAAGCGCTCCCAACCATGCCAGGCCGCTATGAAACCCAGCAGAGCAGAGGCAGGCAACCCAGAGAACCCACCTCCGAAGCAGAGAAGCTGGCACTCCAGCAGCACCTTCGGAAGTATCCGCAGCAGCCAGACATGGACGGCGGGCAAGCAACCTATGGGCGCCAGATCACCCAATGGGCCACAGGCAGAAATGCCAACGACCCCGTAACTGACGCCACACCCGTGCCACTCAAACCCGGAACCGCCACGATCTGTAGCGGCGAGTGCTTCAGGTGCGGAACACACGGACACAGGGCGGTGCAGTGCAGGCTCCAGGACGGCCACCCAAACTGCCTGTCCAAGGAGGAAACGAGGTGGCGGGTAATCTGCGGTGGCCGACTCGGACCAGTCAACAAGACGGCAGCTCTGGAGGTTCATTTAGTCTTTGAGGAACTGGATGGAACGCCGGAGTGGGACACGCTGGGGCAGGATCAGGAGCAGGGAAAAGGCGAAGGGCCGTCTGCGTAGAAGGCGAGCAGGCGGCCCAGGACAAGGAAGTAGAGCCTAGCACACCAGTCCCCACCCAGAGCGAGGAGCTGAGTGGGGACCAGCAGTCGACACCTCCGAAAGCTTGAGTTGCATGTACCAAGATTGAACACGACATCATGGATCTGTACGCGATCGGGGGATCGGAGGTAGAGAGAAAGCAGAAAGCGACTGCAAGGCCATTTGCCCATGAGGTCCAGCTACGTGGACCAACAGGCGAGATCGTAAGAATACACGCCATGGTCGATGGCGGTGCAATGATCTGCGTGATGTGCGCAACCGTTTTCAACCAGTGTAAGGTCAGCGTGTGTGCTGCCCTCGTGAATCGCACGTTTCGTACCCTTCACCCTCAAAACCGCTGACCTCGGTGATGCTGCAATGACCCTCGTACTTCGGCGCGCCACCAAGCCCATCACCTCCTCACCCTCTGCCCCGCTCGCGTGCTTAATGCCACCACCTGTCTCGCTTATCTTTGTTTCCCTTTAGACTACCTGGCTGTGTCGCCTCACGCATCGCTTAGATCTTGCGCCTCGGCCAGCTACACGCCTCGTGTTCTCATTGTCTCGTCTT
>QLOS01002950.1:0-10052 GCA_003313725.1 Russula sp. MG48 | reverse complement strand
GACTGTCTTCTCGCACTCGTGCATTGCCAGCACTCGTGCACTTGTGAACCACACTTCGCCTGCGTGTTCCAGGCCCTCAGAGTCTCTCAGAAGCCTAGGCTTGGGCTAGACCAAGCCAAGACACCACCAGACGCACACGTCGTGCAGTAGGCCACGCTTGAGCCTAACAATGGCAGCATGCTTGTCTGCACCGCATTCACATCCATGGGTGCATAGCTGTCGTTCCTTGGCTTCAAGGCTGGTTTGCTCTGTGTTTTGAAGAAGGCAGGATGTGGAATGAAGTGTCCCCATTGTGGCGCTGGTCCTAGGTCAGTGTCAATTTGTGCTCTCCTGAGCACTTCCTTCCTGGCAGCTTCCTGCCAGTCTTCAATTGTTGCTGGGATGTTTTCTCGGTTCATGACACTGAGGGCAATTCCCCAACAAAGTCCCCTTTTGAACTTCTCTAGGGTTCCTTGATCGCCCATTGTCCAGTTTGAGTTGCGAATGTAGTGGTTGAATGACACGATGTAGCCATTGATGTTGTTGCCTTGCATCTGGAGGGCCATGAGCTTATTGTAGGCGTTCTGGGCCTTGGCCATGTCCATGAAGCGCTGCTTGAAGTCTGCTTCGAAGCTGGTCCAGAGGGCCTTGTCGTTTTCTGCAATCCTGTTGACCGTGCAGGTGGTTTTCTCTATGAGGCTGGCAGACTGCGCATCTCCCCAGTCGTCGACTAGTGGCCCTCTGATGAATGATAGGGCTAGCGCCACTCTGGCATATGGGTTGGTCATGTTTTCGTCAGCTCAGTTCAGGATTCTGTAGAGTCTAAACTCTCTAAGGAAGTTATTGCTTTTGGCGCAATCTCCTTCGAAGGTTGTGGGCTCCTTTCCTTTGAGCCATCCATTGGTTTGCGCTGCCGCTGCTGCGGGTGCTGGTGCGGCCATAACTGGTGGGTTGGGTGGCTGAAGTATTGGTGGAGGTGCTGTTGGCTGTGTCGCCACGTGCATGATTTGTAGTAGATGCAGGGTTGCACCCATTTCTGGTTGAAGTGGATTGCTTCCTTGTAGCATTGCTACGTCTTGGAGTCCTGTGCTAAGGAACTCTTCTATTGGTGTGATGGTCTGTTGACTTGGCCCTGGTGTAGGCTCTTCTCCCTCATCTGTGCTTTGGAAGGAAGACGTGTTAGTGCTTGGAGGGTCTACCTCGATGGCTTCTGGCGAGTCGGGCCTAAGGGAGCTGTGGCCTAGTCCTGTCTCATTGGTGTTCTCTCAATCAAGGAGCCCTTCAAGGCTAGTGACGTAACTCCCCTGATTGTAGTCAAGAATATACCAGTCGTCATTGATGTACTCGATAGGTCTTTCGATGATTCCTACCATGGTAAAGAGGTGGATATGGTAACACCAGTGGGTGTCTTGTTGGTTGTGTCGCCAATAGGCTTCACCTTTGATATAGTCTGGGAGGTCGTCCTGGGCTCTGATGGGAACTCTGGTGAGTGCATTTGCACAGATGTCAGCTCTGATTATCTCCAGGGCTGCTTTTCCTTTCTACAAGGGGAAGCCTGCCGCTTCAAAGTAGGTGTTAACAATGTGTTCGATTTCTCTTGCGAAGGCTTCAATTTCTCGAAGGATGTCGTCCAGTAGTAGGTGGACAGGGCTGTATTCTCCTATGCACATCCACTGGCAGACTCGTGTGTGGTTGGCGACGTCGTTTTGTGTGCGAGCAAGTTGCCTTTCAGTCCAGGTGATGGTGGCTGCTAGTTGGTCAGGATCAACTTCTGTCGGTGTGCAATACCTATGGGTTCTACATTGTCTCTCCAGTGTGTTGGATGAGGAGTAAGAGGGTGAGTGCTGCTTCAAGGGCTACAAACTCGTCTTGCCACTCTTTGTATACTTGATTGAAGACTATTACTTCAATTTGAAGGGATCAGTGGAGTTCTGTGGGTTCAGTTATGCACGTAACAGGGCAAATGAGCTCATGCTGATCTGCTGCTTGGTTGATCTGTTGACCCCAGCTGTCAAGGACGAATTTTCGTTTGTAGAGTTGTCCTAAGTGATGGAAGTATTCGTCATATGTATCCAGTGTTGCTGCGAAGTGTGCAGGCTTCCTTGCTATACCAGGTATAGTCTTTTACTGTGTGCCATGATATGGGCAGTACTGGCTTCTGCAGAAGTATGCATGTAAGCCCGCGTGTCTTTCTTGATGAGTTTCATGTTTCGCTGCTCCTGGGACGAATTCTACTGCGTCAGCAGAGGCTAGTATCCGGAATGTGCAGATTGTGGGTGGTCTAGGATATTCTTCTTTCAGGTGAGTTCTGATGTGGTGGCACACCATCCACAATGGTGAAGGAAGCTTGACTTATGTTACAGCTTGACGGGCCAATAGCACGACTTGTGCAATGCGAGACTATGTGCAAGACGTGTCATGTGAGTATGATGCAGGAGCACGTGCCTGTGGGTGAGTGACTGAGTGCAAGTGGCTTGAGCGCGAAGGTAGCAAGCTCCTTCCCATGTGACCGCGGGGATGACGAGTGACTTAGAATAAACGCGGAGTAGATAGGCATCTAGATAGGGATGATATCTAGGGACCCGATCCAGAGCTGAGTCTTGCAGTGACTCAGAGAGGCATGTGAGATGAAGCGAGTTCTTACTGCTCTCAGAGGGCTAGACCACATCTGAGAGAGGAAGCAGAATGAAGAGTTCAAGACTTTAGTCAATTGTGAAACTAAGTCAAGCTTAGGGCTTGACTGGCATAAACTAGAGTCCTTATATAGACTCTACAGGAGGAATCACATGCTACTGCCATCTGAGTCATATCAGCGATGCAGTGCAAGTCTAGGCATGACATAGGGCCATGCCTGTGAGTCATAGTAAGGGTCAGCCAATGGTGTAAGTAGTGCGCACAGCAGAGGGCTGTGCCATATCAGTATCAGTCACAAGTAACTCAGGGCAGTATCGTATGAGCGCAGCCTGGTCACAGGCTGTGCTGCCAAGCCAGATCACATCAGTCACAAACAGGAGTCATGGTAGGTAAAAATAGATAGTCCGGACCATAGCAAGCATACCAGAGATCGTAACACATCATCACAGTGGCTGCATTGCTGCTGTTGTCATGGTGGCTGCATTGCTGCCATCACTGTGTCACTGCCACAGTTGCTGCCCACCACTGCCATTTGCTGCAGCTGCAGCTGCCAATGTCTGTCTACCCCCCCACTAGGGGCACAAGAATACCTGCAAAATAAAGAACAATTAGTGTTCATACATTAGTGTTCATACTTACATCTATACATGAGTGAGTTGGCAAAAAAGAGCTGATGCAATGCATGGCTTGTGATTGAAGCAAAAAAAACAAACAAGACAAATCCCAAAAAATGAACAAGATGAATCAAACCAACACTCCTCAAAAAGTACAAACACCATGCAGTCCTATTTGCCCTGATTCTGATGCCTCTGACTACACACTACACACATTGCAGCCACCCCCTCCTGGTGCACCTGGGCTCCTAGGTATGAAGGGTTTGATGGTTCATATGATGGACTTCACTGACACAAAATTTTCATGTAGGAAATTTGATTCATGTGCTTAGCCCAGGGGTGGCTGTTACAATGAACAATGAACAGAGTGAGGGTGAGATGAGCAAGATCACCTCATACTGGCCATGTCTGACTCACCACCACCATCACCACCTTGTCATAGTGACTGTGTCACCCAAGTTGAGTATGTTTTTACCCAATGTAGTCTCAAACTTTTTTTTTATAACTTTCCACTCTCCAGTTCATATCAGCCAAACGCAACTTCACCTGGGTGTTGCGAATGACCACAACCATGCAAGTGGATGCATGACGAAGGCAAAGCTGAAGATAAGATAAGATCGAGGCTGCCATTGAAGCATCACGTGCACAGCACAGAGACTAGTCACATGCAAGGTCTACAATGATACGGATAAGTAACTCCAGCAGGCACGTGATTGTGCACATGCAGGAGTGGGTGTTCACACAAAGGAGTAGACTGTGACCTAAGAAGTGGATTGTAAGCATAGATATAAGAGAGTACAAAAGGGGGATACTCGCCTGTGACCCAAGAGGACAAGCTTGGGGAACACAGAGGTGAGATACAGTGAGGTTTATATAACTACTGGACTATTTGCATATGTAGCAGTTCCAGGGCCTGTGCACCTGGTCTGTGCATAGGTATTCACCTGAGATCTGAGCCAGGGAGCCTTCTAGAGGGTTCCTAACCAATAGCAAATGTACAGCATCCTATGTATAGCATAGAGGCCAGAAGGGCCTTGGAGATAGAGCATATCCAGGCTTAGAGTGCAAGAGCCACACATGACTCACATGATGAGTTACATGGGGTCTAGACTATTCTAAGTATAGAAGGTCACGTGATGTATAGTACTCGTAGTCCAGTCACATGACTTCTTAGCTGAGCCCAGGACATGTGACAAGGCATATGTGATACCAGATCACCTGCTTTCAACCCATCACATGCTACCCCTGCTTTGCTAAGCATGAGCGTGCTGTGCAATTCCCATATTACGTAAGTAATCCATTGAAGAAATAGAAGGTGTCCTCTGAGTGCATCGAACCCAGGATCATCCCTGAGATGCCTGAACAGGCACTAAGCACCACATCCATGACACTGGGCAGGACAAGTAAGCAGATTGCCCCTTTCATTTCCCTTATGTGTGGGGCTGATGATGCCATTGGGTGCACCTCCTACAGATGCTGCCTGGCATGTCATGTTACAATCTCCCTCATGGACTGTGTGGACCATTCAGACTTTTTACTTACATCCCCATGCTTACCTTTACTCACCAATGACTCGACTTGACTCCCAGCTGCTTACTGTACAATATGACGTCTGTGGAGTGTGTGTGACTCATGTGGAGTGATGTGGCCATCACTCCACTACTATATTTAGCTCCAGATCTTGGACTGACTCACTATCCTTGTTACGACTCAGGTAGTAGTTAGCACGTGCTCTCCTGTAGCTCCCTATATAAGGGGCCCCCTTTGTGCCAGTCAAGCCTTAAGCTTGACTTAGTTTCTTAATCAAGACTTGACCTTGCTTGTTTGCTTGAGCTCACCACTCTAAGTCACCTCCTCTTGCCTTCTTGCCTCAGTGCTCACTTAGCACTGCCCTGCTTTGCTCCCATGCCCTTCTAAGTTGGCTGCAATGACTTAGCTTTGAACCTTGAAGTCACAAGCACCCATGACTTAGCTGTTCTACTCCAAAGAGTCTGTTTTACTCTCGTGCCATCAAGGCTGCTGAAAGTGCCTCACTCAAGACCACATGCTCATTGCCCTTGCACGTGTTCATTCTTACTCGCACCTCACCACACAAGTCATGCTGATGGCCCCTCAAGCCATAACATGTCACCACTGCCCAGCATGTTGCTGCTGCCTAGCACATTGCCACTGCCTGGCACATCACTGCTGTCTAGCACATCACCACTGCCTAGCACATCACTGCTGCCTGGCATGTCACCACTGCCTAGTATGTTGCCACTGTCCAGCACATTGCTGCTGCCCAGCACATCACCACTGCCCAGCACATCACCACTGCCCAGCACATCACCACTGCCTGGCACAATTGAACAATGGTAGCATGTCACAACTTTTCACCCTTTTTACCATCCTATTGCACTGCCCATTCATGCCTGACCCATGCCTATGCATGCCTGGCTAGCCTAGAGCCTTGACTTGCTTCATTCACGCTTTCCACCTTCCTTTTATGGTAATCCGGACTGCCTGGACCGCTGCCAACTCCGCCATCTTATCTTGCTTACTCAGATCTCCCACGCATGCACATATGGCAGCAGAGCTACACCCTGCCATATTTATTGCCACATCTCGTGCCCCTCTTGACCGCACCTCACTAGACTCCGTGCCCGGCCCGACTGGACCCCTGTGCCATTGCCCCCATATTTCTGTACGTGCCACATTCGTGCCTGGACTACTGTACACTATCTGCCTCATGCCCCCTTTGCCACTTCTATCTTGCCTTCTGATGTTCTGCACTGTACCACGTGACCTGTAGAGCATTCCAGGTCTTATTTCTATATGCCCACTGATTCTGGGCCATGTCCTGCACCTGCCCTGTGACTGCCTTTCTACTTTCTTACTTGTTGCCACTTATATCATTGCACATGCCACTGATATCATTGCCTGCACCACTTACTTCACCACCTATGCCCCTTCTATCACTGCTTACTGATACTTCGAGCCACCTTGCCATTGCCAGTATATAGACTAGGTATCTCGTGCTGTGATACCTTACGCTTGACTTGATCTGAATACCAGTGCTTGTTTGCCTGCCCCCTTTGCCTGCACATTGCTGCACACATCTGTTTGCCTCTTTAAGTCATCTAGGGTACTTCCAAACCCTAGCTGAACCCCTGTCAGTGTGTGCCACACATAGGGGGACCCTCTGTGCACATTGGCTTAAGCCCAAGTAGCACAAGTTGCATGCATCAATAGGAACAACACGCTGGGTCGTAACATAGCATGGGCCACAAACAAAGGAGAGTGCATGCAGGCACTAATGAACAGGTGTGGGCATGGATGAATGATAGTGCATGTGCTCACTAATGAACAGGTGCAGGTACAGAAACAACCAACAATGGCATGCAGGGGCACACCAAACAAGGGGGGCATGAACATGAGTGAGGGTAGCACAAGTGTGAATGTGAGCAAAGGGGGCATGGGTAGGGGTGGCTGCAGGGGCAGGTGCAGCAGCACTAGTACAACAGTGGGGGCAGCGGCAGTTCAATTTTATTGCTACAACTAATATTATTTAGATTACTATAATATAATTATGTTGTTGGCTGTGAAAACCTATTGTGTGGTATATCAACTGGGGGAGAGCATGGGATTCCTGCAATAAAAAAATTAATTATATAATATCTGATATAATCTTTTTTGCCAACTTGTGAACTTGTGGACTTGTGAACTTGTGAGCACTTGTAGACTTGTGATAGGATTTTAGCACAACTTTTCAAAATTTGGACATAGCTTGTCAACTTGTCAACTTTTCAACTTTTCATGCTTTTTTGGGCTTGTACAAGCCAAAAAAGTCCAAAAAAGTTCAAAAAAGTGTTTTGCACAAAACCTGATGGCCTGCAACGACTTAGCTCTAAACCACTTGGTCACAAGCACCTTGTAACTTAGCGTTCTACTCTGAAGGCCTAGCTTATCATCTTACATCATCAAGTCCACTGAAAGTGACTCACTCAGGATCATGTGTTCATCACCTCTCATGTGATCACTTGCTTACTTGTCTCAAGGTCCCATGCTACATCTCATCACATGTGACTCTCCTTGTTGGTATTCTTCAAGTTGCACAAGTCATGCCCAAGGCCTCTCAAGCCTTAACAAGCACACACATGTGGCCCAGTGGCAGTACACACAGCAACAGCAAGTGCTGTCCAATGAGTGGCAGAGGTGAGAACACACACAGCATGGGCACATGGCACAGTGGTAGAAGGAGGTGTTGAATGACAAGTGTGGAGGCAAGGGTGCACACAGCATGTGAGAGATTGTGAGCATGTGGCACTGGGTATAGACTCATTATTTAACTTTAGTTTCTTTTGTCCATACTGTTAATGAACATCATCTGTAATGCCTCATAAATCTCAGACTGGCCTGTAAGTCCCAAAAAGTCTCATAAGCCTCAAAATCCCTTATAACTGCAGGAATTCATTATAAGATAGGCAATCCATTATAATAGACATAAACCTCCAAAATGTATTATGATGTCTATAATCCATCATAACATCCAAAATCCATTATAAACTCTGAAATCCATCATAAAAATTATGAGGGATTGTCAATAACAGGGGTTCTGTAATAAGCCATTAGAAATGCCAGCTGGGGTTTTAGGGCATTTTGGCAATTTTGGTCTTCATAAGGTGTTACAAGGCATTATAATTTTCAGACCAACTTGCTGATGGGTGTCTGTGTGAACCCTTAGTGAACTTAAATATGAACTATATATGTCTTATCATGTCTTAGTTGATGCTTATTATACCTTTGTGAATTGATGGCCTTGATAGCCTTAATGGCCTTAAATCAAAAAAGTGACTGTCACGCATTGCATGCTGGTGCAGGGACAAAAAGTGGCAGGTCTCATTTTACATTAGAAGTCTGATTTTCCAATACAGGGTGTTACGCTCGAGCTCTGAGCGTATCGATGTCGGTCTGTTCGCTGAGTCTATGAAGCTGACTCAGACACTGCTAGGCCCTCGGGATTAGGGACGCAGGCAGTGGCGGTCCCCTTATGCGCACAACCCTAAGTCAAGGGTTCAATGCAGGGGATTCAAAGTCAGGCAATCGGCCTGGGGATCTGAGGGTTCACAAGATGAGAGGGGAATACGATAGCCACCAAGGGCCAGAGCGTAGCTTGGTATTGGTACAAGAGAACAAGCCTAGAGACGCTGCTACAGTCTAGGCTACCTTATATAGTCAGGGGTCGCGAGAACGGGCTTCCTATCGAGTCACGTGAGTCAAGTATGGTACTGCGGTCGTGGGTTCGAGACAGTCAAGGGGTCGTATACGGGATAAGGGTGAAAAAGCGTAACACTGCCCCTCTGCTAGGTCTGAAGACGTCCCGGCTTCACCAGGCATCCGTCATGGTCGCATCCTCCTCTGGGATACTGATGAATGTGGTGTGATGGTCTCGTGTTACGTGAAACCGCCGCTCAAAATCGCTGCGGGCTCGGACTGCCCGTGCGCTAGCCTCTGCCATTTTGTGGATAAGATTCTGTACGCGACGCTCGAAGTCGATTCTGTCATTCGGGGGTCGTGAGCGTTGTCATCAGGGGTGGCGTGGCGTAATGAGGCGTCGCATCGGCTGAGTGGTGTCGGATTCGGGGGTCAGCGAGAGGGGCGAGAGGACGAGGATCGAGGAGTGAGCGGAGTCATCAGGGGAGGACATAGGTTCTTTTGACTGAGGCGCGTGTTAGCTCGTTCTTTTGTATAGTACACAGTCGGGGATTGAAAGCAGTCCAGTCAGGGGTCGGGATCGTATCGTAATCAAGCTGGGTCAGTCACGAGGCAGGGTCTAGTGGCAGTTGAAGGGGTTGGTGCCCCTTAGTAGCACTGGGTCATCAGCAATGTCGCGGTACATGATTGTGGCCCAGTTTTTGAAGTCCCAGAGGTACTTCAGGATATAGTGCTCTTGGTTCCACTCTGGTTGGCAAGTGCGGGGGCATGCGGCGTGATGGATGATGGTGAGTGTGGTCAGGTTGAGGATGCGTTGCCTGCGGTGCTCCGCGTGCTCTCGTGCGTCCTGGTGACTGCGGGATCGCCATTCGACGTCGGTTCGTTCGAGAGGTCGTCCCAGGTAGGGGTCGATGATGGGAATGGTCTGTGGCTGCGTGGTACGTTTCTGTAGGGCCTTTACTTCTTTTCGTCGCTGGGCATATCGTTCCCGGCGTCTCTTGTTAGCAGCAAGTCGTGCTACTCGCTTTTCTTCACTAAGTGTAGGCGTGGGGGACTCCCCACGGTTGTCGGTTGCAGGCTGGGGCGGTGGTAATGGGATAACTGTGAACAGCGGTGCCTGCGTCTCCTGGGTCCGTTGACCCAAGGCGTGACACTGGACGGATGCTGATTGCGGGGTGTGGATTACGAAGTGGGAGGAGGGTGCTGGGGTCGATGATTCAGGTTGTGTAAACCCGACGTCGGATGGTGTTGAGTACTCGGTGTATGAACGCGTCTGAGTCGCGTCGCCACTGATCCCAATCATCCGCCAATCGTCGATGCTCGTTGTTTGGCTGATAGATGGCTCAGGATCGGCTACAGAGTCGCGGGCATGACATCCCGTGGATCTGACTTCGTATGAAGAGGGCGAGGAATCGCCGGTCAAGTGCAGTGCGTTCATTGATGAGATCGTCGAGCGGCGTGGGTGCTGGTGGGGTCATTCAGCGATGTATGGGGCAGTGGTCGGATTTGCAGAAGTAGGGATGGAGGTTGGCGTGTCTTTCTTGCCGTGTTTCGTGTCGTTGGAGTCCGGGGATGAAGTTAGTGGCTTGGGGGGATGCAAGGATACGGAATGTGCGGAGGTTAGGAGGGAGA
>QLOS01002949.1:0-14132 GCA_003313725.1 Russula sp. MG48 | reverse complement strand
CGTTGTTCGCGTTTGGGCACTGGTCGTAAGCGGCGAGGGTGCTGTTGAAACCAGATGCTTCAATCTCAATCAGCTGATGGTAGCTCGTCGAGAATTTCTGGACACCGAAGAAACCGGCCGCGAATTGTAAACTGTAACAAGCTGAGTCTGCGCGCATTGCAATGGGGGTGTTTTATAAGTCACGCACGCAGAATCGATCATGCGTTCTGCACAACTACACGTTAGGCAAAAATGCTTTGTGTAAGATTGACGAGAGACGCAAACCTTCCGAAGTTGTGCGCCACACAGGAAGGTCCTTGGCCTCCTTCAAAAGATCTCCATACCGGATCCGAGTATTGACACCAAGTTCGTACCTGCGCTCGGGAGTTAGGAGAACGACACGTAAGGGCAATAGTTGAACGGACAGCTGCTGACGCCCGAGAGGCGTCAATATCTCGGCGCCAAGTTTGTAGGTCCATGTGTTGAGGAATTCCAACGGGCCGCTAGCAGAAAAGCCGGCATTGGTATTCGATGCCGAGTTAAGTTTAGCCGCGAAAGCTGCGGGAGCGGAGCCACTGGTGGGGTATCTCGCACCGTGACGATGCAAGATATTCACTGCATTGATAGCACAACCCTCGGGAACAAGCGGTGACGCGTCAGGCAGACCAAACGTGGCAGGATGAAGCGAGAACATGGGAGAGAGATTGCCCCAACTGCGCACGACATCGAACGTCGAGCCATGGTAGTCGAACGTGTCAGGACGGACGATAGGCGACTCATTCTCGATCGCAGGAATGGCTGGAGCGGTTTCGATGGCGAACGCCTCGTCGCCAGCTGCATAGTGTTATGCTCACATGTGAGTGTCTGAGGTGAGGTCTCTGTCAATCAGAGAGACACGAACTCGGAGTGGGGCCTGGGAATCCAACAACACTTTTGTCCGGGAAATTAGGATCTGGAACAGTCGCTGTCACTCCAGGTGGAGGGAACTGGAACGTCGAAGTCGCGCCAGCGAATGTCGAAGCCCTTTCATCGCCGCGTCCGGCGTGCGCATATACAGCGGGGACAAGGCCAAAAAGACAGAGCTTGCTGTATGCAACCATGTCGACTGCAGACGGTACAGTGCAACCACCAGCGAAATAGCCTCTTGGCTGCTTGCTTTATACACAGCGTTGGCGCTAAGAACCAAGTGTCAAACGGAAGGACCACTATAAGCGTGTAAACTAACCTATTATTGGTTGGTACTAGTGTGTCGTTTGATCGATTCTTCTTGCGCTTCTCCAGCGCCGGTAGGGTAAGTTTGAGGCTACAAACCGACCATCTAAAGGTGCATCTGTCTCTATAGTTAACATCATTTAAAGATGTAAAGCTATTCAGCAATAGATCTGCCGCGCTGGCTGTACTATGGGCCTTCGTAGTCGAGTTGAGAAGGCCGAAGAGCATTCCACGCCGCCGGCCGGGCCAGCACCAGCTCGGCAAACTGGCTCGGCTCTGCCCGCATGGTCGGGCTTGGCTCTGTGTGGCTAGTGGCTATGAACTTGCAAAGTACAGCTAAGCTCGAATTCCCTCAGACTTGGGGGACAGTCCAATTTCACGAGAAGTGGCGCAGCAAGATTCAAGCGTACGACTTTACCCGGGGTGTTCTGCCCAGTTCTGAAGGATACATAGTGTCATGATGGCGACCATGGACCTGGGGACTCCACAATTGACGCTTTCTGAGAAGCCCTTATTACGTTTGAGCTGGACGGCGCACGTTTCCTTATTCGCCATCATCACTGTACTGTACTGTACTGTACATTTGCTCCCATGGGATTCGGACATACCCGTACAGTACCACCTTTAGCCATACATATCACCCATCTACCTACCACACGAGTTAGGAGGTTCATTTTCATTTTTTCCAACCGCATTTACGCAGACCCATACAGCCGGTTGAATCTCCGCTATGGCAGCGTAAATGGACACTAGAAACGCCAACTTCGTTGGGGTTGCTTACAGCAAGGTAATTATGCACCGCCTGAGAAAGTATAGCCTGTGTGACAAATGTTTGACAGTGTCAAGGACCCCGCAGAAGGGAAAAACCACTTGCAACAAGGATACCATGCGCGGAGACCACCATCACAAACGCTGCTATTTATGAACTACTGACACCCCTAGTTTTCATCCATTCTATCACTTTGCTTCGGCTAGCTTCCTGGGCCCTCAGCTCCTCCATTTGCTTCTCCCTTCCGTTAGCAGCCTCTAGGCTTGCGGTGTAATTCCCTGGTGCAACATTAAATCAGCTCGTCCATTGCTGTCGCCATTACATCCCCCCTCCTTATGGACATGTAAGGTCTCCGCTATAGTGATGGGAGGGTCAGGGCCATGAGCATCATCTCATCCCTCGAAAGAGTCACTGCAGGGGGGGTATATCTGCGTAATGTTCTCTGGGGTAATTCTTCATCACAGTGTGAACTTTATCATCACCCTGCCTGCTCCTCTAGCAGCTGCAAGTGGCAACACCATACAGATAATCAAGAATAATGACAGTGTGTCACGGCTCTGACTGAGAGGCCGTGGGCCAAATCACGCAGACTCGGAGCTACTCTGAAGGAGCTCTGGGCCCATTGATATAGTAAATACGTATGCATAGCTCTGTTGTACTCAAGGCACAATAGTAGATAGCAGAGCAGACAGCTGTTCGGCAGGTCATCCCATCTATTCTCGTGTAATCCCCTCTATGATGTTAATAGAATGGAATATAAAAGCTGGTGGATATTTATTTAGTCGAATCAGTTATAGAAAGTCGCATACGTCGCATAAGCGGTGGAGGTTAATGCGAAGTATTCATAGTATTAGTTACAGCAAGCAGAGCTACCAGCATCAATGCAGCCAAGAAGCTCGGCGACCCCATTACGACACACTGGCGCAAGGTTGAGGACTCGGAGCGGCCGAAGGTTCTGCGCGAAACGATCGGCCAGTAGTAGCCCAGTACATCTCGTCAGCACCCCAAAAGTGGTTGGAGGACCAATCCGTGCGGCAGTCCGAACGCCCGAAGGACGTCGATCCTGTGCTGACCGCCGCCCAGATATCGAAGAAACGGGACGAGCTCATCCACTTTGCAACGCCTATTCTCACGCGGTCGAAGCCTAAACCCCCGAAGGTCGACGGTGCGGAGACACCACGTAGCGGCGCGGAAACGCCCCACCCTCCGCAGAAGGGAGAGACGCCGCAGCCAGAGATAAAGACAGAGGGAGGGCAGGGGCCGCCCGAGATGGACGTGGATTAGCCTGAGAGTGTAGCTCGTTCCGGAAGATGCTGTATCTTTGTTCGTCATGTAGTGGGCGATATTCATCGTCAGCAGTAGCAGTCGCCATTAGTTTACTCGTAGCAAAGATCATGTGTCTGTGGAATAGATCCTCAACAGGATGGTAGATTGATAGGTTGTATCGTTTAGATTTCCGGCCTTTGGACATCATGACATTGAGCGGTGAGTGACGAGCGTTTAACAACGTCTGTTCAAGGTTCAACAAGGAGAGGC
The DNA here is from genome assembly GCA_003313725.1 of Russula sp. MG48. Taxonomy (NCBI): domain Eukaryota; kingdom Fungi; phylum Basidiomycota; class Agaricomycetes; order Russulales; family Russulaceae; genus Russula; species Russula sp. MG48. The sequence goes on along the minus strand of QLOS01002949.1, from coordinate 10,636 downwards.
GAGTACAGGCCGCCGACGAGTGGGGATATCACCACGTTCAATTTCTATGAAATACAAATACAGATACCCCTCTCACGCGGTCTTGTTCCTCAAGGACGGCGGGAAACGACCGTCGACGATCGTGTCCGGGATCGGGATCGAGTAGTTGCCGAAGCAGTCAAACTGGTAGTCCACCTCCGCAATCCGTTCCTCCGTCCCCTTGATGTACGTCGCCAAATCGCAGAGCCCGTTCTTGTCGGGCGGACATCCCTTGACGCCGGTCAGCGGGACGACCGCGTCGTTGAGGATCCAGCGGATGTGCGTCGGGGTGGTGGTGGAGGCAGGACAGGAGAGCAGCTGCGCGACGAGGTTCGTGGCGAACGGTGCGATGTGGCTGATGATCCATTTCTGTGCGAGGGGGGGTCACGAGGATGCGTTGAGCAAAAAGGTCTCCCGTCCACTTATTGGCATAGCCAAAGGGCAGTTCACAGACGTACCCGGTCCCGTTGTATGTGGTCAGTAGGCAGAGGACCGCCCGAAGCTAGGCTAGTCAGGTTCAGGGCCACAGCAACTACAAAATAGGGGAGTGTCAAATCATCACCACGGCCAAAGCGAAGCGACGAAGTCTAGCCTGACCACCAGTGATCATGCTGTCGTGAGTGACATCAACGAAAATCGGCTGCTTGAACGGGAAAAGGATGTTGCTGGAAACGATAGTGGAATTCACCGAGGTGTCAAACTTCGTGATGCGTGTCTGAGTGAGCCGCGAGATGACCTCCGAGACGTAACCGATACCCAGCGCGGCAGCGGTAGGGTTCCCAGGCCCAACGCTGTAATAAAATGAGAGGTCTTGCGTTGAGGGTCAGAATCTGACGTGAGTGCGTGCAAAGGCGGCGCACCGGTGAAATACTCAAATGACTCCCACTCTGACTGGGTGAACAAGTGGCAGAAGCGGGAAAAACCAAGCGCAACAGACTGTATCATGTCATCAACCACGGCACTCGGTTTAGACATCGTTAGCAACTTGGACTTACCTCGTAAGCACAAGTTTGCTGCATGGCGATAATATCGGTGGCGGTAAGATTCACACCACTGATAAACTGTTGAAGCCTCTGTATTATCGGAGGGGTGTAGATTGCAGCCCATTTCGTGGCCTGGGTCGCGCCAAAACCTGCAATCGCGTTGTTCGCGTTGGGGCATTGGTCGTAAGCGGCGAGGGTGGTGTTGAAACCAGATGCTTCAACCTCAATGAGCTGATGGTAGCTCGTCGAGAATTTCTGGACACCAAAGAAACCGGCCGCGAATTGTAAACTATGTAACAAGCTGAGTCTACGCGCATTGCAATGGGGGTGTTTTATAAGTCACGCACGCAGAATCGATCATGCGTTCTGCACAACTACACGTTAGGCAAAAATGCTTTGTGTAAGATTGGCGAGAGACGCAAACCTTCCGAAGTTGTACGCCACACAGGAAGGTCCTTGGCTTCCTTCAAAAGATCTCCATACCGGATCCGAGTATTGACACCAAGTTCGTACCTGCGCTCGAGAGTTAGGAGCTACGCGTAAGGGCAGTAGTTGAACGGACAGCTGCTGACGCCCGAGAGGCGTCAATATCTCGGCGCCAAGTTTGTAGGTCCATGTGTTGAGGAATTCCAACGGGCCGCTAGCAGAAAAGCCGGCATTGGTATTCGATGCCGAGTTAAGTTTAGCTGCGAAGGCTGCGGGAGCGGAGCCACTGGTAGGGTATCTCGCACCGTGACGGTGCAATATGTTCACTGCATTGATAGCACACCCCTCTGGAACAAGCGGTGACGCGTCAGGCAGACCGAATGTGGCAGGATGAAGCGAGAACATGGGAGAGAGATTGCCCCAACTGCGCACGACATCGAACGTCGAGCCATGGTAGTCGAACGTGTTGGGACGGACGATGGGCGACTCATTCTCGATCGCAGGAATGGCTGGAGCGGTTTCGATGGCGAACGCCTCGTCGCCAGCTGCAAAGTGTTGTGCTTACATGTGAGTCTAAGGTGACTCTATCAATCAGAGACACGAACTCGGAGTGGGGCCTGGGAATCCAACAACACTTTTGTCCGGGAAATTAGGATCTGGAACAGTCGCTGTCACTCCAGGTGGAGGGAACTGGAACGTCGAAGTCGCGCCAGCGAATGTCGAAGCCCTTTCATCGCTGCGTTCGGCGTACGCATATACAGCAGGGACAAGGCCGAAAAGACAGAGCTTGTTGTATGCAACCATTTCAACTGCGGGCGGTACAGTACAACCAACAGCGAAATAGTCCTTCGGCTGCTTGCTTTATACATAGCGTTGGCGCTAAGAACCAGGTGTCAAACGCGGGGACCATTATAGGCGTTTAAACTAACGTACTATTGGTTGGTAGTGTCGTTTGATTGATTCTTCTTGCGCTTCTCCATCGCCGGTGGGGTAAATTTGAAGCTACAAACCGACAAAGTAAAGGTGCATCTGTCTCTGACAGCTAACATCGTTTAAAAGATGTAAAAGCTATTCAGCAATAGATCCGCCGCGCTGGCTGTAGCCTACTATGGGCTTGAGTATCCCTTCGTAGTCGAGTTGACGGTAAGGCCGAAGAGCATTCCACGCCGCGGGCCGGGCCAGCATCGGCTCGGCGGACTCTCGGTTAAGTTCACTTGCTCTGCGTGGCTGTGAACTTGCTCACTGTAAGTGCGGTTCGGATTTCCTTCAGACTTGGGGGACAGTCCAATTTTCACGAGAAGCGGCGTAGCAAGAATTCAAGCGCACGACTTTATGCGGAGTGTTCTGCTCAGGTCTGAAGAGCACATGGTGATGGATCTGGACCCCACAATTGACGTTCTGAGAAGCCCTCATTACGTCTGGGCTGGATTGCGCACGTTTCCTTGCTCGCCATCATCACTGTACTGCACTGTACATCTGTTTCCAGGCCCGGTAATCACGACTTGCGACCGACATACCCGTACGGTGCCACCTTCGGTCATATCACTCCCATCTACTCGTGAACATGCGCAGGGACAAAATTCAAGGAGTGGAAGACCATGTATTAGGGGAAGCCAGAGTAGAGGCTTCAATGCAGCTTCAACGCGGCTTCAGATGTGGTTTCGGATTCAGCTCAGGTCTTGAAAGTTGGGCCTGAAGCGGAGGTGAAGCAACACCTACTCCGAGTCGGACCGTCCCTTCATGATCACATCCTATCTCCACATGATTGGTGAAATTTATAAGTACCATAAACACCAAGATATAAAATATATTTGAGTTATCAACATAATTTGCTAATTCAATTTACAACATGAAAGCTTGGTCGTCAATGTCGTCCGTCGTGTTGAAGCTCCTCTGGAGGCGCTTCGACGCTTCAAAGGGGCTTCAAGTTTTTGGTCATATGTTCGAAGCTACAACTTGAAGCTCAATCTGAAGCCTCGTCTGAAGCCACCTTGAAGCTCTACTCTGACTGCCCCCTATTAGCGGGCCTCACGACCTGTCGGGAGTAATAGGTATGGGAAGAAGCAATCGACATGGTGTGCATCTTGGACTGCTAGTGTCCTACCCCTTCACCCTGCTCCGTCATTTGTGCACGCATATATGCTTCAGTCCGACTGTCTATGCGATCGAGTCCCACGTGCGTGACGCCAGATCGCTACGTGACTGCGTAGTGACCGCGGTCTGCGGCTCCTTCCTACCCTGGCGTGGACAATGAATGGGGTGCCATTATTGGCCGGACTCAGCCTTGCGAGCCGATCGCTCACGTTTTTGCGGCGCTGATCCCGAGGCCCGGCTATACCAGTAGCTGGTTTGTCTGTGTACCAACTTCCGAGTCGACCCACTGTAAATTTTGGCACGTGGTGCTCCGAATCGTGAAACTTGTGTTCGAATTTCCTTTTTGCTTGCCTTGGTCACCTCAATTGACGCCTACTTCTCTCGTTCACACGTGAAGTGTCGACGCCCGCTCTGATGGTGTTGGGCTGTGCCCGTAATATGCCCTTTCAATTACAATTCTAGCGGGTAGCCAGGCTCACATTTGGTGATTAAGACCGCGGAAGTACGTTGCATTGGCACCACGTTTACTTACGCTGGTAGCTTCTAAAGCCCCTCTATGTCCCGTGATACGGCATGTCATATTGGGCCCCTCGCAACGGTGCTGCAAGTTGAGGCAGGCCATGGGCATGCAGTTACTCTGAGAGATAGCACTTCTTTGCAGACCCCGCCCATTGGCAGGCCCGTGACGAACCCTCCAACGCCTCTTCCGTGTTCACAGTGATTCAGTGTCATGCCGCCACTAGCGCGCAACACTGGGAACGCTTTAACTACAAAATGAAATGCAACCGTGTGTGCCCCACTATCCCCAGCCCCCAACCGCTTGTTCGTCCAGTTTATCCAGCACTTCTCAACGACGTTAGGTTATTTGTCCCTTGTCTGTCACGCCGTCACGTAACCCTGCTTCGCTTGCCTTCCTTCGCTCGCCTATCATACTTCTCCGGCAACGGATATAACCCTCGGCGCGTTGCATGATGTTGGTACTACACATTAGGCCTTACACCCTACAACGGGTCGTAGATGCCTCGTGAATCACAAGACGAAAGACCGCGCAAATTCCCCTTTAAGAGCACCCGAGAGCGCTCACAAGCCGCACTAGTGCAGCATATATCCATAAATCCATGCAATCAATCTCTGGAGTTAATGATTTTGGTGATCGGGTCCCGGAGCCTGGTTTTTGATCGTACGAAATGAAACAAATCGAGCCTACTACCTGGAACGGCCCCCAAATCCCTCCTCCCACCCCCAAAAATCACAATGCATTATTACTATTATGATACGCACTCCTATATTCACTGCTTGGCAAGGAATTTCTCGTCGGCGGAGCCGGCTTTGCGTTATCTGTCTCACGTTGCGCAAAGTGCATGTTAATGTAATGTGGTAGGAGTGACGTAGTTTTCCTGATTGGCGCATGCTCCGAGTGCATCAAAGAAGACAATGAAGTGGATATGACGCCCGCAGGGAGTAGAGATATCCCGGTTTTGGCGCCGGCCTGGCATTACAGTATGGTGCACACTAGCTCGTGTGTGCTATATGGAGTACTCACCGCGCTAACAGATAACAGATAAGCGTATAGTCTCTGGATAAGACCGTGTTTCAGAGAGCCTGGCGCCATCTACTCAAGTCGTAGAAGGGATGCCCCGCCGGGCAACGACTCAACTTGTGAACACCGAGGTGTTTTAGCTAGCGTATTGGGCCGGTGCCGCATCCCACTACCTATCCAGGGCGGATGAATTATCAAGGAGCGCGGGCATTTCACTTTAAAATTTGCTTGGCGTTTTCAATTGGGAAGCACTCGCCTCGGCCGGTTTGAAGACGTGTGACGGTGACACGTGTCGGGGTAGTCATTAGTGCTGATAATTGAGACGATGTCCTCGGTGTTAGAAGTGACGGGTGATTCCGCAATTCGGTTTTGCTAACTACGCGGATTGCTTCTGCGCATGGGCCCAGGCGAAGGCTGCAGAAATTTTAGGATCAGAGGGGATTTCCCGGCGCCGAGTTGAGGCAAAACAAACCAGCAACGATTCAGTGCGAGCTCGAAGAGAATGGAGGGGCCAGTATGCGCAGTAGACGGATCATGGGGGTTCGAACGAACAGATGTCAATCGACACAAAACCGTTGGTCTAGCAGTCTACTACAGCTGCCAGAATGCTGCGCGTAAATCGCAGGGGAATTGACGTATGCGGTCTCTTGCATAATCGAAGGCGTCCGAGTCCCCGCATCTGATGAGAGGGGTGCATGGAAGATACTAGGCACCGAGAAGCCCGCGATGTGCTTCGCAGCTGGTTATCGGATTACCGAGGACTCGTCGGTGGCAACAAGCGAGCCAGAAAAGGAGCACGACGGACCAGGAGCGGCGTCGTTCCGTACTTGGGATGACGAGAAAATTGCGTTAGAGACTTGGTGTGCGACTCGTGAGTCATCAATGCATCAACCATTGAAGGTTGAAGTACCAACGCCGCTGTCACCGCATGGGGAACGGCACAGACGGCTTGTGGCTTCGCATCTCGGAAACGCAAACCCTAGAAAAGGCTGGCAGCATGTCTTGACAGTTTCTGGTTAAATTATTTGTTGAACTGTCCAGTTGAACTTGAAACACCGAACTCACAGTTTGTTTGAGCAGTAATAAATCAAAAGTGGATGGCACAGGAGATAGTAAAGGTTGCCGGCGGGAGTGTGGCGAGCCCGTCCAATCGGACCATAGATCGGGTTGTAGATCGTGAAAAGCTGTGCTGGCGTTTTTGGCAGGTACCCCAGACTGACTCTCATCTCATGTCATATATTTCGGGCGGCGGTGGCTTTAAGCGTACGGCCGGCGGGGGTAATGACTCTTCGGCCCTCGGAAGCCGCCGCTTGGCAATCCTGGCGGCGCGGTTTGTTATCGGAGCGCTAGCTACGTCTTGGGGGACGTAAAGTATTACCTTAGACAGGATTGCTGCTGCGCTGGCACAACTCAATCAACCCGACGAGATCGTTTGAGTGGCGGGATGCCCGGGCGAGTCCCTCTCCCCAGTGCGTCCGTGTCAGAGCTAGCGCGTCGCATTCATTTGTTGTCAAGTGGCACTTTGGAAGAAAGATTGTGGAAAGAGGGCATAATGATGTGAAAACTTATCCTTACGGAAGGTTGTGCCTGATACACGGATGCAAAGATCGGGTTTCCAGATATAGCGCCGGTTGCGTGGACGTGGATGGCTGTGGTCACGAGATAAGCTTGACGTGCTGATACATTCATGGAATAATGAAGATGAGTACAGCTAGGGGCGAATAGTACTGTAGTGCACATTTTGCAAAAAGGGTGTAGAGGGGGAAATGGGTGTGTAGAGTAGATAAGATTAGATGTGGATGATGAAAAAAAAAGGAGAAAATTTATTGATGGAGATGGAGATGATATGATGATGCGTCGATGATTTAACTGTATGGTCCGACTCGGACTCGGACTCGGACTCGGCGTCGGCGCGGGTCGGTTTCGACTAGTCCCCCTTTACGTCCTCGTTTATTTCAGAGTGAAGGCTGGTTTCAGCGCTGAGCAGCTTCTCTCAAACACGGGATTGTCATTCATTGACATATTAACTCCTTATGCCTCTTCCGTTCCGACTTTCCTCCCTCCCCGCCAGCGGGTTCCCTTTAATCCCCAGCGCGTCCCAGTCCCCCCACAATTCCCATGCATGGCCGACTCATTCACCCTTGACATCGACGACTCCTCCCCGCTTCTCACTTACTTTCCTTTTCCTGACACACTCTCAATCCCCAATTTCTTTGCTGGTTGGAATCCCTGCTTCAGCCTCTCAGCCTGCCCAACGTTCCCTGGTCAGCAAGGGACAGGGTCCAGCTTCCATATTACATCTCAAGACGGCGCGGCGTTTTCGATTCAGTGGTGGGGTGAGTGGTCACCGATCTTTTGCAATGCTCGCCGTTTGACTCCATAGATGTAGGCAATGGAATTGAGTTATCCGGTCTTGCTACTGGGCCCGTCACCTATGACCTTCAGCTCGATGGCGTGAAAAACTCTTCTATCTCCCCTACATCAGGGACAACACTCTTGGCTTCGTATGACCACATTCGAGCCACAAACCACACATTATCGCTCATCGTCCATAATCCTACCAATTCGTCATCGGCATTCATCGCGATTGACTACGCGCTTATCAGCGCAAACACCACATCACCGAAGTGCGTTCCCCTAGATGATCTACTTTGAGGGCCCCGCGTGAATCGGATGCTGATGTCAGGCACAGCGTCACGTTTTCCAACACCATTATTCAGGACACGTCGCTCCCGTTCACGGGCCAGTGGTCCTTCCTGAACGACACTTCCTTATCTTCGCTGGACAGCACGTATCATGTCTCGAACCATTCTGGTGATGTCGTCAATTTCAATTTCTCTGGTGCGTTTACCTCCCCAGCGACGTTACAATTTTCTGTTCCTCTGACGTTACCTTCGCGCTTGTTGTCACTAGGCTCCGCCGTTTCCGTCTTTGGTTTCCGTGACGTGTCTTCCGGGAAATTTTCCGTGCGACTTGATAATGAGAGCGTCACGCTCAATGGAGCATCCTCTTCCAAGGTGGCAACAACTCTCTTCTTTCGAACCGGGCTCGACAATAGCACTCCCCACTCACTAACCATCACCAATGAGGAGGACAGTCTCTTAGCCATAGGCTTAATTAACGTTACTACGGGATATTCCAGTTTGTAAGTGCATATCCCCCAGCCGCCTTGTCTCCATTCTGCAGTCGAATTCTAACCGCCGTTGCTAGGCCAAATTCTGGTTCACGTATCTCGCACGTCTCGCGAGGCACCATTGCGGCGATCGTAATTGCCGCTTGTCTGGGAGCACTCGTGTTCTTCATTACATTGTTTTCTTTATGGCAGCGGCGGCGGCAATTTGGCCGTATCCTGCATCGTCGAAGGTTGTTTGTTCCACCAAATGGAAACGATCACTCGAAAGTTCTCGATATCGTCCGCGGGCCCGAGATTAATGACTTCGATGATTTGTACGACGACAAAGGATCAGGTGACAAAAGAAGGCCAACGGCAGGTGACGGAAGTGGAAGCTTGAGTTTCACACTTGACCTGCCGATTCAATCCCGTCATTCCCTTGCTCCCTCACGGCGATATTCCGGGAATAGTGCTCAAGAACTTCCGCGTAGCCCTACAGTCTCCTTAGGACGCACCGGCACACACGCAAGGGGATCGAGTCGCGGCGTTCCTTTGCAGGAAATCTCCACTCCAGATGGCGTTGATAGCGGTGAAACGCGCCTGACGCCTTCATCCGACGCGCAGGGTCGAACAACGAGTGAGGACGCTCGCACAAGTGGTTCACCTCGAGACCGGGAGACCCCGGAGCAGTCGGAGGGAAGAACATTCGAGCTCTCGCCTGCCCTGTCAGAAGTTCCTCTTCCTCAATCAAGCGTTATCGCCAGCACTCCAGCACATGTATCTAGTGAGCGAAGCCACCTTACCTATTCCTTCCTCGACATTTCCGCTTCTTCTCGGTCATCATCTGTGCGACAAGCTGCTCATCTCTCGTCTTCATCCTCCATTTCTGACTCTCTGCGGCGGAGAAGTGACGAACCCCTTTCACCCAGTCGGCGGATATCACTTCCATTTGCAATGGGGTACAATTTGCCCGCTAGTTCTCAGGATATCATATCCGGTCCGTCAGGCCCGTCCTTTGCCAGTGTCGCGTTTCCGCGGTTCTCTTTGAACATCCGCCCTCTACCACGGATACCTCAGGCAGCGGTTGCGCCTGAAACGGGCCCCTCCCAGCTTCCACTAGCAGCACGGGGCACCGTACGGCCACACACCCAAAGTTCCCCGCCGTTACACGTACAGACTCAATTCGATGCACCTCAACCCCTTCCGCGTTCGGTCTCTGTTACCCCGGCCCCACCTACTTCCGCACAGAGTGGCGGAAATCCGGTTCCCCACATCGTCATTCATCCTTCGCTTTCGCGTCCACATCTCCGTGCTAGCTCTGTCGTCTCGCCGACGGAGAGCGTCCCAAGGACAGTATCAGACATTCATTTCCGTCACTCATCAGATGATGAACCAGGCGAGCCAGAGAGTAGACGTACTAGTGCGCTCGAGGGTGAGCATCTACCATCTCACCCGCCGTTGCCCGAGCGCCCCTACACATCACCGTTCATCATGCACAAGCTGTTTGGTATACCGGTATCACCGCCGCTGTCCGCAGGTGGCCAGTCCTCCCTGCAAAGCCCTGGCGCAGGGCCATCAGAACCACGCGATCGCGACCCATCACCCGACAGACCTTCCACACCGGGATCGGGGTGACAATCTTCATGAATTTAACGCATTACGAGCTGCCATCGCACTTAGCGATCTCTTCACGTGTATCTTGTTTACATTACAATCACATCAAGCGACTGTTGGTGGATATACCATGGGAGGGCCCTAATTTTTTTTTCTGGGCATATCCTTGTTGATGTTAGGGATGTGGGTATATTTTTCGCCACGTCGGGTAATCCTGATTCTGCGGTGTACATCTGTTCCTTCTTTCGTCTTGGCTCGGCCTTCTCACAGCCGTTCCTTTGATGAACCTTCATGACCCGAATTTCCAACATGTGTAGAGAGAAAGTTATAGAATGCTGCATTTGTAGGGCGCAGCAGGTACGACAGACGCTTTTTTGGCAAAGTGTGAAAGAAAAGACAGAACAGAGGTTCAACCGGACCGACATGCCGGAAATCAAATGCGCGGCCGCCGGAGTCCGGAGTGCGTCGAGTCGAGTCGAACCTCGAGACTACCATATCCCATCCAACTCCCCTACTCTGGCTCACACGCACTCATGAAGCATGGCGTCGCCTTTCGCAAGTTCTCGAGGACATCGTCCCACAGAATGCTGATGCTACGGTGAAGCCATTTCTCCCCGCCCACTAGAGCTTTTGAATATATTCCTTGACGCGGACTCGTGCATATGCAGTAACCTCGTCTCGTCTCTCATCCAACACGAGCAAGTCAAGACTACCCTCCCAAAGGCGCGCGACGCCGCGCGTCTTGCCGAAAAGGTATTTTGTCTCCTTTTTTGCTTTCTTTCAATTGTCTCTCACATAACAGCAACAACCAGATCATCACGCTCGGGAAGAAAGGGACGCACCCCGCCT
>QLOS01002945.1:0-29375 GCA_003313725.1 Russula sp. MG48 | reverse complement strand
TTACTGTGGCAGTTCGCCCTCTCCACGTCGAGGAACTGGCAGAAGTTCTTACCTTTCGATTTGAGTCTGGAAAGGCTCCCGAATATCATGCGGATTGGTGCCTGGAAAATGCCCAAGAAGCGGTTTTATCTGCTTGTTCCAGCCTAATCGCCATTGTTAGCCTCGATGGGTATCAAGTCGTCCAGTTCTCCCATTTCTCCGTGAAGGAGTTCTTAATATCGGATCGCCTCGCGAACGCAGAAGAGAACCTTTCCCTCTATCATACACTTCCCCACTCGGCACATTCTATTCTCGCACAGGCTTGCCTCGGCGCGCTACTCCGACTTGATGACCAAGTTGACAAAGACAGAATGAAGGACTTTCCACTCTCCATGTACGCTGCTCAACACTGGGTCGACCATGCCCGGTTTAAGAATGTGTCATCGAACATTCAAGAACTCATGGAGCGCCTGTTCGACCCGGACAAGCCACACTTTGTGACATGGATCTGGATATACAATGTAGATCAACCTTGGGATTGGGCGAGACACATGTCGAGCGAGCACCCAACACGGCCTGGAGCAGTCCCGTTATATTTTGCGACACTGTGTGGTTTCCACGAGGTTGTGGAACACCTCGTCACGAGCTGTCCCCTAGACGTCGATGCCTGGGGAGGCACGCACGGTACTCCATTGTATGCTGCCCTCGTGAAAGGATATTTCAACATTGCGCTGCTGCTTCTTGAGCACGGTGCGGACGTGAATTTCCTGGACCGTCGCAGCTTGAGTTCATTGCACAAAGCATCAAGTAGCGGACGTCGTGACATTGTGGAGTTCTTATTGGAACGCCATGGGGATGCCAATATGCCGGATGGGGAGAGTGAGACCTTATTGGATGTCACGGTGGTTTCGCGGGATGGAGAACGTGATGTGGCACGGGTATCGTTACGATACGGCGTGGAAGTGGACTCCCGTGGCCCCGGAGGCGGGACGCCGTTGATGTTAGCTTCGCGATTCGGCCATCCGGAAATCGTGCAGCTCTTACTCCAGAACCGCGCCGCTGTGGACTCCGCTGATAACCAAGGCTGGATGCCATTGTCGTTAGCTTCGCGATACGGCCATCTGGAAATCGTGCAGCTGTTACTCCAGAATCGCGTCGCTGTGGACTCCCCTGACAACGAAGGCTGGACGCCATTGATTTCAGCTTCGCGATACGGCCATCTGGAAATCGTGCAGCTGTTACTCCAGAATCGCGTCGCTGTGGACTCCTCTACCAACAAAGGCTGGACACCATTGATTTCAGCTTCGGGATGCGGCCATCTGGAAATCGTGCAGCTGCTACTCCAGAATCGCGCCGCTGTGGACTCCCCTGACAACCAAGGCTGGACGGCATTGATGTCAGCTTCGCGATACGGCCATCTGGAAATCGTGCAGCTGCTACTCCAGAGTGGTGCCGCTGTGGACTCCCCTGACAACGAAGGCTGGACGCCATTGATTTCAGCTTCGCGATACGGCCATCTGGAGATCGTGCAGCTGTTACTCCAGAATCGCGCCGCTGTGGACTCCCCTACCAACAAAGGCTGGACGGCATTGATGTCAGCTTCGCGATACGGCCATCTGGAAATCGTGCAGCTGCTACTCCAGAATCGTGCTGCTGTGGACTCCCATACCAACGAAGGCTGGACGCCATTGATGTCAGCTTCGCGATACGGCCATCTGGAAATCGTGCAGCTGCTACTCCAAAATCACGCCGCTGTGGACTCCCGTGACCCCGAAGGCAGGACGCCATTGATGTCAGCTTCGCGATACGGCCATCTAGAAATCGTGCAGCTGTTACTCCAGAATCACGCCGCTGTGGACTCCCCTAACAATGAAGGCTGGACGCCATTGAAGTCAGCTTCGAGATATGGCCATCTGGAAATCGTGCAGCGCTTACTCGAGAATGGCGCCGATGTGGACTCCCCTCTTAACAAGCACCAGACGCCATTGATGTCAGCTTCGGCTTGGGGACATCTCGATATTGTACAACAGTTACTCGACCACGGAGCAGCTGTCAATATGAGCGCTGATGACGGAGAAACTGCCTTGTATCTAGCGTCCCATACTGGGAGAGCCAAAGTTGCACGCTTGTTGATCGAATCTGGAGCGGATCCGAATTCCCGCACGAGCGACGGCTCCACTCCATGCCACGCAGCATCATCGAATGGACATCTTGACATCGTCAAATTCCTACTCGAGTCCGGTGCAGATCTCAATTTGCAGAACGGCAACGAGGAGACTCCGCTAGATGTAGCCTCTCGAAATAGCAAACACCAAGTCGCGAGGTTCCTAGCTGAGCACATGGGAATCGGGGATGTGAGTTCTTGGGTCAGCTTGGGCGTCACAACCCTGGACACTGTATCACAAGTATTGCCTCCCGACGTTGTGGAGTTGTCCTTCAGCGGTGAGGAAAATGCAAATGCCGTCGACAATGGGGGGGTTTCGTTGCATACGGCATCAGAACAGGGAAGACTTGACATTGTATGGTCACTACTCTGTGGTGGCGCAGATGTCAACAAACGAGGCGCATTTTACCGGACTCCGTTGCATGTGGCTTTGGCGAAAGGAAGACCTGACGTCGCAGAGATGTTGATCGAGCATGGTGCGGATGTGACGTCCCAAGACGAGGATGGGGTGACTCCGTTGCACCTGGCATCCCTATACGGATATCTTGACATCGTACGGCTGTTACATGATAAAGGCGCTGATGTAAATGAAAGGCAACAGGACCACTGGACTCCATTGCATGTCGCATCGAGCCATGGTTATCTCGAGATTATCAAGCTGCTACTCGAACGGGGTGCAAACGTTCATGTGCATGACGACACCGGCTGGACCCCATTTCAGACGGCATTAGCAAGTGGACAGAGGAAGATTGCAGAATTATTGTCGGAGTATGGCGCGCATTGAGGGGCGTGTAGGGTATTGTCGAACAGGGTATGTACAAGCTCAGATCCGTCTTTTTATCGCCTTCTAATGTAAATAATACGGAAGCAACCCATCGCCGTGGAACCCGTGATTCATTGTCACTAGTCCCAAATATAACATTGCTTTCGATGCGTCGTGAGTTTGATATACTGTCCAAGTCTGAGTCGATGGAAGACGGTGCCACGGTGGTGGATACCAACTCTCAGCCAGGGGTCCAAGCGCTATGGGTGCATGGCACTCAGGTTCTCCTATCCCATCTCGGTTCGTTCTCGATATCCTCTGGTTCCTAAGGGACCTGATTAAGTCTGACTTCTCCGCACTGCCTGGGAGATAACAGTGTTAGGCGCAGCGGTGGGGTATTATACAGTATCTTTGCCACACATGGAAGTACTAACCTACTACGCCGCCGCAGCGACATGACAAAGTGGCGTACACTTTGAGCCCAACAAGAAGCGTCTCGCAAGTATTGTTTCTGTCACGGTGTACCTCGATCTCACTCGCCCCTAATCGTGCGATCTTTTCGACCCTAGTACTAACTGAACACTAGATGGATTAATATATACATGCATCTGCCAGTGGTATCCGAATGAGGCCAAAATTGCCTCAAGCCTGCATGCAAGCGGATCATCAAGATGTTCAACATACCTGTTGATGACAGATGCTGTCTGGAACACCTCACGATGTCACGGTGTTGGACCGGGTTCAAGCAGTGCATCATCCTCAACACCGTCATCCCCACCATTGATGGGCCCTTCTTCTTGTGCGTTTTGTGCAGCTGCCAAGACAGCCTGACAAATTTTTTCATCCGTCGTCTCAACCATCATCTGCAACTCATCAGATGGGTTGAGCATGGCCTCGATGTCCATTCTGCTGTCGCACTGAGATACACCAGCTGCTTCCAAGTTGTTGAGAGCACACCTGAGCTCGTTCTCGGCATTTGCGATGGGATCTTGACCGCGGGAAGAGGTGTGAAGAAGTGACGAGATTGTAACTGTACTAGGATCGCCCAATGTCTCAGCTGACACTACACGTGCGCCCTCGAGACTTGGTCCTGTATATGCCGTCATTCGGTATACACTGTAATCTGCAATTACAGTAATCTCAATTTGTGTGCAGTTGAATGTCTCAGCGCGCCAACGGCGGCCTTGAAGGCGGCGTCAACACCATGGTTCATCATGTCATGCTTACTTAACAGGGCTATGAGCCAGGGAAATGGGCTGGGGTATTTCATTCAGTCTGCGGATTGTGGTCGACTATCAAGCGATCGTCCATTCAGCAGGGTGAACAAATTGCGAGCATACGAATAGGCTAAAGCTAATAGAAATTGCAACGACAACGGATCTATGACGGAAAAAACAGTAGCGAAGCCGGATCAACGGAATCCCAATGGTCATCATTCGAGTTGCAGTATTACACACCGGATGTATTATGCGTTCGAAACGAAACCGAAAAAAACGTGAGTATCACCTTATTCGCAACCCACTGTACTGTAGGTGACTCGTATCCCGCGACTGACCACGAAGACTCGTCGAAGAGAGTATTAATATATGCGGAAGGTACTGATTAAATGCACGCTAGCTGCCGATTGATTACCGATTCCCCTTTGGCCTACCCTACATGACAACATAAGTTAGCTAGGATCAGGATTGAGGCCATTCATTAATGAGCCCGGCGCCATCAAGTTCCTATGGCCGGGAATATGAAGGCGGTGGCGTGCCGGATCCCGGGCCGGATAGGTTTGGGGAGAGTGTGGCTCGCCATTGCGAGGCCAAGTGGGTCATTCGCGACACTCGAGGGCGGCACAGCAGTATGCTCGCCCATCATCATCTGCGTCCGAAGAACACCTCTGGAGATGTACACGCTGCGACATATGGTTCGTTAGGAATGACAGGCCGACTTGGTACGCAGCTGCGAGAAAGGTACCTCAGGTTGAGATAGGGCAACTTGAATGATAAGAAGATGGAGTAGGACGTACCGTTCATCCAGCCAAATCCTTCTCGAGGAACCATTTTGAAATCGATACCTTGATTACCATATTCGGCGTCGACAAGATGCGAGAGCCTGACAGCGTCGAATTGCTTAGATCGACATCATTGAAGTCGACGAACGCAGTCGTCATCCTGTCCCGACAGTCTCGTCAGTAGGTCTTTTGATACACGGTAATAACTTATATGTAAAGGAAACGATAAGCGAGGCGCTGGGCATCTTCGAGGTATCCGTAGCGCTCCAGGCCTACCTACCCAGGTCATGATCTGGTGAGGTCTGAGAATTCACGATGCATAGGGGTAATCCCATTTTCGGTTAGGACGACCGAAAGAGATCTTCCCGCGTGATTCTTCCGTCCCAGAAACCAAGCCCCCTGGACCTCGAACTTCTTCAGCTTCAGCTTCTCCGATCTAAGGTAAGATCAATTTGTATCCATGAGCATAAGAATCGGGGAAGGCTCACACAAGCTTCCACCCTTGCTCCTCACTCGTGCATCCAGCCCACAACGGTCAGAACGAAGTGGCGCTCTCGTACAGGCTCTGCTTCTCCTGCACAGTATCGTAATCAAAGTAGAGGCTCTTACTCTCGTCCCAGCAATACTTGTCGATCACCTCCCGGCGGAACTCCGCACGAGCAAACCACCCCGCGTTGGTCTGCGCACGTGCACGCGAGCGTGAACGATGCGGGTTCGCGTACGCCTCGACGCTCGGAGGGAATGGTGCAGGGTCGAAGTCCTCGAGTTCAAGCTCGTCGTCGAATACTTCGCGAATTGCCGTCGCGACGTCGACCTCGTACCTGTGCAACAGAGATTGTAGGTCAATAGAAATAAGTTTGGCAGAGCGCTTCTCGAGGCGATAGGTCGTATCGTGGCCAGACTCACGCACAGCACAATTGTGCAAGAAGTACTCGTTAAGTTCGGGCTCACGGAGTCTCGTTGTATCATTCACTGATTCATAACCGACAGTCCGTGCTTCGCCGCATATAGCTCGAGGATGTACGTGAAATGCGTCGCCTCCGTCTCAGGAGGGATGCCCACACCTTCAGAATGAGAGAGAGAGACCTGCCTTAGGATCCATGCCGGGCTTCGCAACCCAAATCGTGTGATACTCCTTGATGGCTGCCTGAATCGAGCGCTTGAGTGAGTGTCGGTTAGCCTCAAGATCCGACCGATCGAGTCGATATAGATCTAAAGTGCCATATCCGTGAGGAAGGGTGGCTGCGAACGTGCGAGGTAGCAGGAGCGGCTGCCATCTTGCTATGCGCCTGACCTCGAAGATGAAATACTCGAAAAGACTCTTAGCCATCTGGACTTGATCGTCAACAAAAAGTCCGAGAGAGATGAAGTAGGAATCCCAATTGTACGGCTATGTGGAACGATCACCGATTAGGCGCTTGCAAAGAGACGGATCCACGCACCTCGTTGAATCGATCCCTTTGAGAGTCCTGCCGCCACGCACATCAACATCGTTCATAGCGAGTGCCAGGTTTGCTGTTCAGACTCTTCACGAGATGAGGATCATCGGGGTTGAGAGGAAGCACTTGCACATCAAGGTCGAACTGTGGCTTTTCAGAGGCGACCTTTCGATAATATTCGACCATGGAAGGCTCGGGATGCGGAACACAGATTCGTGGTTGAATGCATCCCATACAGTTCCTAGGATCAACACAGATGATTCGGGGCCATTGCCGTCGATGCGTCGGGTGAATGTAAAGATCATGCGAGATTGACGATCAACCGGGTTCTCAATGAGAGAAGCCTCATCAAAGACTATCCTCTTCCTGTTGTGGGTGGTCGCGGGAGAAAGCAAGTTCTCGAGGGTGGTTCGACAACATGTAAGTGTGCTTACACAGGCACAACATCAGCCAAGAGGCGAGAGTTTCACGATGGGACGTACTCGTATGTCAAAAGTCTTGAACCCATTGCTGGTAGCTGTACCGAGAGAAAGAATCTTGGACCCGGCATCCGTAATGCTGATTTGGAAATCACTGTCGGTGTCTTCCTGTTCTAGGACAAGGCGAATGATCTCCTCGACATCTATGAGGAATCGGCGGGAGGAAGAGTGACTCTTCTCGTCATTGGCGAGGCCTGAGGTACCAATCGACTTTAAATACAGGACGGTTGGGAACATGGCCGGATTATAAAGGGGGTCAAACAGGATGGAGTTAATTCAGAGCGGAGCCCGTATAAGTTCTAGAGGGGCTATGACACTCCGTTCTGTCATAGTATACGTATATGGACGCGTCAGAACCAACAGGTGGTTGCCCGTGAAGGGGGGTCACCGAGAAGGTTTATACCCGGCAGGTAGTTTAGGAGTAGAGTTATTGTCCAAATGAGAGTATGTGGGGATGAGAGGAAAAGGAGGTAGGGCGTTCTATGATTGAGAAGTGAAAGCGAGAGGTATGGGAAAGGTGAATCAGAAGGACGGAATTCTAACGTCCAAGCAAGCAATGGAGTGAGTAATTGTCAAACAGCGGGGATGGTGTTGATGTTGCCAGTGTGGTAGGATCAAACCGCGATCGGCAAAAAATACTGATTCGTTCGGTTCAAGTTGTGGCAATCCACACAACAGACGAACACCGGACTGGTTGGTCCGATTCGGATCAGGGCTAAAGGTGCGACATGCCAGTGCGTGACTGAGGCCAAGTGCGCGTTCTACCTCGCTTTAAATATACTTTGTTCACAGTCCACTTGGGAAAAGAGGTCAGTAGCGTAGGGAACACTCCCGATTTGCACACCGAAGCGACACCTCTCACGCTTTTCACGCTTACTTTCAAAGTTTATCACCTCCCTACTCGATGTTCAAGCACACTTGTGCGGCCATTGTGAACAATCGAATGCCTGGATTGAGGAACCCATCTGGGTGTGGTAGGCTGAATCGACGAGCTGTGGCGGCTTTTGCTGCAGTATACAGTATACACCTCACCTATATATGCGCGTATGGCTGAATTGGCGCCCACACCACCATCCTTGACGGTGACGCCTAGTGAGGGGCCAAACTCACGGAGAGGAACTGCAGTCGCTGTTCGGAAGCCAGAAAAGAATACTCGACTGCATGTCACGACTGAAAGATGGTGCAAAGTTAACTGTTACGGTATATGGATTCACAAGGAGCCAGCAGCTGGGAAAACATCGTGCATGACGAGGAGCGTGATCTGGTCCAGAACACCTGGACGTTCTTTTACAGAGGGTTTGGTATGAAGTTCAAGCCGATATGCAGCTGCTATGACTCATCTATTGTTTCGAGAAAGTAGCTTCCCTTCGGCAGAAGCCAGAGGCCAAGGAAAGGTAACCGTTATGTCCCAGCCGCCTCGAGAGTGCGGTCACCATCATGAACTCAGACTTCTTTACGCCCTAAAAGTTAATGGTTTTTGTTCTGACGTGAAAATTGCCCCGGCCCTGTGATACATGAAGTAACGAGGAGGTGTTGCTTCCGGGTTATCAAGCGCGCTTCACGTCTATCGCACCTGGTCATTGATTATCAAATGATGGCTATACACCCCGATACCCCAACTCCCAGGGCGATCCCTGCCCCTCCAGTCGCCTCCTCAGAAGTCGAACACTACGCTGACACCCTCTCCCACCTCCATGTCCGCAACAACTATTTCCTCTTCTAACTTTCAGTTGGTCACAAAAGCTTTGGCCGACTATGCCGAGCAGACTGGGATAGATCTCACCGAAAATCATTTCGCGGACAAGATTCAAAGATGCGACTCTGCCGAAGATATCTCTGCGCTACTTCAAGACAGAGCGAAGGCGTTCAAAGAATATCGGGACGGAAATCGGAAATTGATCAACTGTCTTAACCCCGTAGTGCAATTCCTCCATACCCTTTCTGGCACACTTGGCGAGGCACTTGTTCTGGTGAGCCCCAGCGGGTCAACTCGTCTTTTCTGATAATAAATTTATCCTTCCGCGCTCTAGACACCGTTTCCACCTGCGAAAGCAATCTTTGTCGGTGTCGATGTTCTCCTCGCAGTAAATATCCCCTTTACTTTCTACCACTGGATCCTGCTCATATCTGGATCGATCAGGCAACTTGTGGAATCAGTAAAAGCTATGACGCACTCGTTGACCTCTTTGAATGTGTCGCATATTTCCTCCAACGCCTCAATATTTATACTGAGATCCCATTAACACCAACGATGATCAATATAGTGGTGAAAATATTGGTCGAAGTACTCTCCGTGCTTGCTCTGGCTACTAAACAGATCAAACAAGGCCGGTGCTGTATGCGGTTCCTCACAAAAATATTTGCATTTGCTGAACATTCCATAGTGAAATTTGTAAAGAAACTGTTGGGAGAGAGTGAGATCGAGGCTGTCCTGCAGAGGCTGGACCGGCTTACACAAGAGGAAGCTCGCATGACGGGGGCGCAGACACTAGAAGTCGCCCACGGTCTGGTAAATAATATGAAGGTGGTCATGGAGGGTACGCAATGGTTCCTTAGCGACTTGGTCGACGTCTACTTAACTGTTGTCTGGTTAGATGGGAAGGCATCAATAAACGACATCCGACATGCTCTTGGTATGTTTGTCCTGCATGGGTGGTTCGGCGTTACTCAAGTTGGCTATTTGTGCTAGTCGCGATGCAAGAGTCAACCAATGAAATCAACAAGATGAAGCGTTAGTTATCCGTTAGTTCTGCCAGGGGCATGCACCGAGGCTGAACGTGTCTCACAGGAGAGCAGCTGCAGGAGAAAGTCCGAAGCTGGCTCTCCCCTCCAGATTCGTCGGAAAATCACGTCATTTCGCGAAGATATCATCGCCGTGGAACTGCCATGTGGTTTACCCAGGATCCTATCTTCGAGGAATGGAAAGCGACAGGTTCCCTATTATGGATTCGCGGTAAACGTGCGCGATTGTCCGACTCTCTTTCGTTCACCTGCTGATGATTTCCCGCCGCGCGATTGTGCAGCCGGCTCAGGGAAGAGTGTCTTCTGGTATGTGTCGCACTAGTTCTGTTATCCAGCACCATTAAAATCGTCAACCAGCTCCACGATCATCGAAGAAGTTCAAGCTATTTCCGATGCCGGATTAGGACTAATGGCATATCACTATTTTGATTTTAGAGATAACGCAAAGCAGGATGTCCGTGGCTTGCTCACTTCCCTCCTCGGCCAGCTCTCTGCGAAATCAGATTCTTGCTACAAAATTCTTTCCGAGCTGTATTCGAGGAACAATGCTGGATCTCGTCAGCCTGTCGATGATGCGCTCAAGCAATGCTTGATAGACATGCTGGAAGTTGAGGGGCAACTCGCGACTTATATCATCGTAGACGGCCTCGATGAATGTCCAAATACAGATGTGGCGTCCCCTCGCGAAATGGTCCTGGACCTCTTGGAAGAGGTTGTCGATTTACGACTTCCAAATCTCCGCCTATGCACAACCAGTCGTCCCGAAGCTGACATCGTAACTGTGTTTGAACGTTTAGCCTCTCATATTGTGTCTCTTCATGACCAGAGCGGACAGAAGAATGACATCAACGACTACATCAGGTCCGTTGTCTACTCAGACCGGAAGATGCAGAAGTGGAGAGTGGAGGATAAAGAACTTGTTATTGATACGCTTGTTCGAAAGGCTGACGGAATGTAAGTTGTGAGCATCACGGCGTCGCACAGATTGTTTATGAGATTACACAGGTTTCGATGGGTGGTTTGCCAGCTAAATACTTTGCGCGGCTGCATCCCTGCAAGTCTCCGAGGTGTTCTCGACGAATTACCCGAAACGTTGGATGTTACGTACGAGCGTATTCTGCTAGGGATCGAGAGGAGAAATCGAGAATATGCTCATCGCCTCCTTCAATGCCTTACTGTGGCAGTTCGCCCTCTCCACGTCGAGGAACTGGCAGAAGTTCTTGCCTTTCGATTTGAGTCTGGAAAGGCTCCCGAATATCATGCGGATTGGTGCCTGGAAAACGCCCAAGAAGCGGTTTTGTCTGCTTGTTCCAGCCTAATCGCCATTGTTAGCCTCGATGGGTATCAAGTCGTCCAGTTCTCCCATTTCTCCGTGAAGGAGTTCTTGATATCGGATCGTCTCGCGAACGCAGAAGAGAACCTTTCCCTCTATCATACACTTCCCCACTCGGCACATTCTATTCTCGCACAGGCTTGCCTCGGCGCGCTACTCCGACTTGATCACCAAGTTGACAAAGACAGAATGAAGGAATTTCCACTCTCCATCTACGCTGCTCAACACTGGGTCAAACACGGCCAGTTTGAGAAAGTGTCATCGAACATTCAAGAACTCATGGAGCGCCTGTTCGACCCGGACAAGCCACACTTTGGGACATGGATCTGGATATACAATGTAGATCAACCTTGGGATTGGGCGAGACACATGTCGAGCGAGCACCCAACACGGCCTGAAGCCGTCCCGTTATATTTTGCGACAATGTGTGGTTTCTACGAGGTTGTGGAACACCTTGTCATGAGCTGTCCCCTAGACGTCAATGCTAGGGGAGGCACACACGGTACTCCATTGTATGCTGCCCTCGCGAAAGGATATTTCAACATTGCGCTGCTGCTTCTTGAGCACGGTGCGGACGTGAATTTCCTGGACCGTCGCAGCTTGAGTCCATTGTACAAAGCATCAAGTAGCGGACGTCGTGACATTGTGGAATTCTTATTGGAACGCCATGGAAATGTCGATATGCCGAATGTGGAGGGTGAGATCTTATTGGATGTGGCTTCGCGGGATGGAGAACGTGATGTAGCACGGGTATCGTTACGATACGGCGTGGAAGTGGACTCCCGTGGCCCCGGAGGCGGGACGCCGTTGATGTTTGCTTCGCGATTCGGCCATCCGGAAATCGTGCAGCTGTTACTCCAGAATGGCGCCGCTGTGGACCCCCCTGACAATCAAGGCTGGACGCCATTGATGTCAGCTTCGCGATACGGCCATCTGGAAATCGTGCAGCTGCTACTCCAGAATTGCGCCGCTGTGGACTCCCCTACCAACGAAGGCTGCACGCCATTGATTTCAGCTTCGGGATGCGGCCATCTGGAAATCGTGCAGCTGCTACTCCAGAATGGCGCCACTGTGGACTCCTCTGACAACGAGGACTGTACGCCATTGATGTCAGCTTCGCAATACGGCCATCTAGAAATCGTGCAGCTGCTACTCCAGAGTGGCACCACTGTGGATCACCCTGACAACAAAGGCTGGACACCATTGAATTCAGCTTCGCGATACGGCCATCTGGGAATTGTGCAGCTGTTACTCCAGAATCGCGCCGATGTGGACTCCCCTACCAACAAAGGCTGGACGGCATTAATGTCAGCTTCGCGATACGGCTATCTGGAAATCGTGCAGCTGCTACTCCAGAATCGCGTCGCAGTGGACTCCCCTAACAATCAAGGCTGGACGGCATTGATGTCAGCTTCGCGATACGGCCATCTTGAAATCGTGCAGCTGTTACTCCAGAATCGCGCCGCAGTGGACTCCCCTGACAATCAAGGCTGGACGGCATTGATGTCAGCTTCACGATACGGCCATCTGGAAATCGTGCAGCTGCTACTCCAGAATCGCGCCGCTGTGGACTCCCCTACCAACGAAGGCTGGACGCCATTGATTTCAGCTTCGGGATGCGGCCATCTGGAAATCGTGCAGCTGCTACTCCAGAATCGTGCCGCTGTGAACTCCCCTGACAACGACGGCTGGACGCCATTGATGTCAGCTTCGCGATACGGCCATCTTGAAATCGTGCAGCTGCTACTCCAGAGTGGCGCCGCTGTGGACTCCCCTGACAACCAAGGCTGGACGGCATTGATGTCAGCTTCGCGATACGGCCATCTGGAAATCGTGCAGCTGTTACTCCAGAATCGCGTCGCTGTGGACTCCCCTAACAACAAAGGCTGGACGCCATTGATTTCAGCTTCGGGATGCGGCCATCTGGAAATCGTGCAGCTGCTACTCCAGAATGGCGCCGCTGTGGACTCCCCTGACAACGACGGCTGGACGGCATTGATGTCAGCTTCGCGATACGGCCATCTGGAAATCGTGCAGCTGCTACTCCAAAGCGGCGCCACTGTGGACCACCCTGACAACGAAGGCTTGACGCCATTGATGTCAGCTTCGGGATGCGGCCATCTGGAAATCGTGCAGCTGCTACTCCAGAATCGCGCCGCTGTGGACTCCCCTAACAACAAAGGCTGGACGCCATTGATTTCAGCTTCGGGATGCGGCCATCTGGAAATCGTGCAGCTGCTACTCCAGAGTGGCGCCGCTGTGGACTCCCCTGACAACGAAGGCTGCACGCCATTGATATCAGCCTCGCGATACGGTCATCTGGAAATCGTGCAGCTGCTACTCCAGAATCGCGCTGCTGTGGACTCCTCTGATAATGAAGGCTGGACGCCATTGTTGTCAGCTTCGGCTTGGGGACATCTCGACATTGTACAACAGTTACTCGACCACGGAGCAGCTGTTGATATGAACGCCGATGACGGAGAAACTGCCTTATATCTGGCATCCCATACCGGGACAACCGGAGTTACACGCTTGTTGATCGAGTCTGGAGCGAATCCGAATGCCCGCACGAACGATGGCTCCACTCCATGCCACGCAGCATCATCGAATGACCATCTTGACATCGTCAAATTCCTACTCGAGTCCGGTGCAGATCCCAATATGCGGAACGGCAACGAGGAGACACCGCTAGATGTAGCCTCTCGAAATGGCAAACACCAAGTTGCGAGGTTCCTAGCTGAGCACATGGGAATCGGAGGTGTCAGCTTGGGCATCACAAACCCGGACACTGTATCACAAGTAATGCCTTCCAACGTTGTGGAGTTATCCCTCAGCGGTGAGGAAAATGCAAATGCCGTCGACAATGGGAGGATTTCGTTGTATATGGCATCAGAACAGGGGGGACTTGACATTGTATGGTCACTACTCAGTGGTGGCGCAGATGTCAACGAACGAGGCGCATTTTACTGGACTCCGTTGCATGTGGCGTCAATGAAAGGAAGACTTGATGTCGCAGAGATGTTGATCGAGCATGGTGCGGATGTGACGTCCCAAGACAAGGATGGGGGGACTCCGTTGCATCTGGCATCCCTATACGGAAGTCTTGACATCGCACGGCTGTTACATGATAAAGGCGCTAATGTAAATGCAAGGAAACAGGACCACTGGACTCCGTTGCATATCGCATCGAGCCATGGTTATCTCGAAATTGTCAAGCTGCTACTCGAACGGGGCGCAAACGTTCATGTGCATGACGACGTAGGCCGGACCCCATTTCAGACGGCATCAGCAAGTGGACAGAGGAAGATTGCAGAATTGTTGTCGGAGTATGGCGCGCATTGAGGGACGTGTAGGGTATTGTCGAACAGGGTATGTACAAGCTCAGATCCGCCTTTTTATCGCCTTCTAATGTAAATAATACGGAAGCAACCCATCGCCGTGGACCCCGCGATTCATTGTTACTAGTCCCAGATATAACATTTCTTTCGATGCGTCGTGAGTTTGATATACTGTCCAAGTCTGAGTCGATGGAAGGCGATGCCACGGTGCTCAGCGGCGCCAGCCAGGGGTCCAAGGGCTATGGGTGCTAGGCACTCAGGTTCTCTCCCATCCCATCCCATCCCAGCTCGTTCTCGATATCCTCTGGCTCCTAAGGGACCTGATTAAGTCTGACTTCTCCGCACTGCCTGGGAGATTACAGTGTTAGGCGCAGCGGTGGGGTATTATACGTTATCTTCGCAACACATGGAAGTACTAACCTATTACGCCGCCACAGCGACATAACAAAGTGGGCCAAGTGGCGTCACGGTATACTTAAAGCCCAACACTGCAAGAAGCGTCTCGCAATTATTGTCCCTGTCTGTATCTCGATCTCACTCGCCCCTAATCGTGCTATCTTTTTGATTCTAGTACTAACTGAACACTATGTAGATTAATATATACATGCATCTGCCAGTGGCATCCGAATGAGGCCAAAATTGCCTCAAGCTTGCATGCGAGTGGATCGTCAAGATGTTCGACATACCTGTTGATAACAGATGCTTTTTTTTTTTTAGAATCTGCATTTATAACGCGCAACATGTATGTAATTACAAAGACACGCGCGGGGTGGTGATGCACCCCGGTTGATCGGAGGTGGCTATGGACTGGTATATACGCATGGTGATGTGGAATGGGTGATTGTGTGTGGCCCGTGACTAACTCGAAAAATGTATGGGGTATTAGAGAGTATTGGTTATCATAGCTATGGGTTAAGCCTGAGAGAGTTTCAACTGTACACGACAAAGTCCACACGCGGGTTTTTGGCTCATGACCAGTCACCCGGAGTCAATTTACTCGTCGTCGTGCACACACTGTCCCGTCGGGTCGGGTACGTGCTGGGCCCGTATGAGTTCCTGGACCTGTCGTTCTTGACTGCCTGCCCTCTTGGGAAGCGGCTGCGGTCTCTACCTCGCCCACACCCACCACCTCCGCCAGCCGCGTGCTGGGCCAAAGTGGGACTGGTATGCTGCTAGCCTGGGACAATGAGGATGACTCGGATACACTTTTACACCTGCACAGAAAATTTGCATCAAACTCACGCAACCTAGATATGATCTATACTTTTTTTCCCCCAAAAGAAGCACTTTTAGGGCTCTATGTATCGTTATGTACAGTATCGCTACATATTGTCAATAATTTCCTAATTTGGGGCTATCGTTCAATTTGTTTGAGTTTGCCGTTCGGTTGCACTTGTTTGCAAACAAAGCGGCACTTTTTTTTTTGTTGACCCCTCATGGCCACAGACGACGGCAACTCTGGAAGGGCATACTGAGACAATGCTACTGAGCATTGACCCAAGCCTCACCTGAGAAGATGGATGTGTGATGAGGTTTGAGATTATACCAACCCTGAGAGGTCTAAAGCACTGCACCCACTGTTGCAAGTGTGATCACAGTGACAATGAGAACCCTCTGCTAGTTGGCCAGTTTCTGCACCTCCTCAAAGTGGTTTAGCGCAAATTAAGCGAAAATTTAGATGCTCGTTCGTCACGAATGCGTTCATCACCATTTCAATCTCAGAACTGTCTTTTTTTAGTCATCAATGTCCACATAGAGTTCTTTTTTTTAAAAACTTCGCTTACTTAAGATATAATAGTTAGTTTTCCCAAATATCACTTGTTGGAATATAACACCAAAAATATACAGATCGAAGATTATCTAATACAACCACCAAAAAAGAGCGATGGAACCCCATGCGAGGTACGCAGGTGCGTTCCTGGCGGGCATGGCTGGGTTTGCATGCACCGGCTTCGGTAGCGCTCACCCTCACCCTGCCCCGGAGGTGGGGGTGGGGTGGGTTCGCTGTGTGCCAGAGCGGCGTGCGCCTCAGGGGCCATGGAGCGGAAGGGGAGGGAGGAATAGGCTGCGTTTTCGCGAGCGGAAGCGGAAGTGGCGCGTCCAGGGGGGGGGGGGCTGTGGTGTGCGAGGTGCGCGAGATTGTGGGAGCGCGCATTGGGGGTTGCCGGTGTTGCTAGGGCCTAGGTGTGTGCAGGTGGTGCGTGGCGCCATGCACGGCCCGATTAATAATACACTTCTGACTAATTAGGGCCCTAACTTTGAAGTCACATCAACATTTCCACTTATATGGGCATTATTTGATTGAATATCACAAGCACATTTGGTGCAACAGTGAAACTGTCTAAGTAATTATGTGTCATGTGAGTGGGTCAAGAGTTTGAATCCCGGTCTGATAGTTTTATTGTTTGAGTATGTAAGCAATGAATGCCAGCAACTGCCTGTTGATTAGTAATTATTAACTTGCAAATAGAAAAAGAAAAATGTATATTTTTGGTGTTATATTCCAACAAGTGATATCATATATGTAAAAGAGAACGGTGTTTTTCTGACTAAGCAGCTTACTAAGTCTGACAAATACTGACTAAGCACACCACTCTCTAATACGTTGTGGCTGTCTGTCTCAAAAAGGTAGTCGACTTTCACACGGTTCAAATGGTAACCGCACGGGCGTTGGCTTCCTCTCTTGCCATGCGTACGTTTTCCTTCTATTTTCACCCCGTCCCTTTGCTAACCATTTTTCTATTACAGTGTCTAAAAACCCTGAGGCCAACCTGCTCATGAAAAAATTGGTGGTGCAGGTACGTTTTTTTTTGGTTTTTCGTCTCTGCATGCTGAATTTTTTTTTCTATTGGACTTTGACAGCGCGCGTCCATTTTCGAGATGCCGGGAATGCGCATTCTCCTCCCCACTAACCTGTGGTGCGATGGGTGGTTCCTGTTTTGCTGTAAGTATGTGTTTTTTTGTTCTCTGTTCTTCCACTGCACTGACCCTCTTTTCCATCAGATGACGACGATGCACGCACCTCCCCACTGCCGAAACGACGACGCGCTCCCACCTGTGGAGGTGGTGGTGCCACACCTTGCCAGGATGGGCAATGGCAGACCAGCAAGACACGATGCGCCCCCACCTGGGGAGGAGCTGCTGCTGCACCTGGTGGTGCAGCATGGCTTTTCGTCAGGTATGTTTTTTTTTAATTTTCCATTGCTGCACTGACGTTTTTTTCTATCAGATGATGACAGCGCGGGACCGTGGACCCTCCTGCTGTGTCACACCCCGTGTCGCCCACCACCTGCCGCCGTGGCGCACCCCGCATTGCCACCTGTCGCTGCATTGCACCCCGCGTTGTCACCCACCACCGCGTCGCACCCCGTGTCGCCACCTGCCGCCGTGTCGCACCGCGCGTCACGCCGCACGTCACACCGTGCATCGCACCACATGTCGCACTAGAGGTGCTGCTGCACCTGGTGGTGCAGCATGGCGTTTCGTCAGGTATGTTTTTTTTTTATTTCCATTGCTGCACTGACGTTTTTTTCTATCAGATGATGACAGCGCGGGACTGTGGACCCTCCCGCCGTGTCGCACTGCGTGTCACATTGCACGTCACCACCTGCCGCCGCGTTGCGCCGCACGTCGCCACCTGCCGCTGCACGTTGCCACCCGCCGCCACTTTGCACCGCACGTTGCCACCTGCCACCGCTTTGTGCCGCATGTTGCCACCCGCTGCCACTTCATGCTGCATGTCGCCACCCGCCGCCGCTTCGCGCCGCACATCGCCACACGTCGCCACCCGCCCCCGCTTCGCGCCGCACATCCGCCACACATCGCCACCCGCCGCTGCTTCGTGCTGCACGTCGCCACCCACCGCCGCTTCACACCGCATGTCGCCACCTGCCACCACTTCGCACCACACATCGCCACACATTGCCACCTGCCACCGTGTCGCACCGCACGTCGCCACCTGCCACCGCATCGCACCACGCGTCACCACCCACCGCTGCGGTGTACCCCGCGTCGCCACCTGTCACTACATCACACCTTATGCTGCACCCATTGCCACTGCATTGCCACCACCAACAACTGTGGGGTATATTAATAGTTAAGTAGAAGAAGTTGTTGTAGCATAGCTATTTTGAATTAAAAGAATTTAATAATATTTAAATACTGTTGAGTGAGTTGAAAGGTCTTAAACTTAGTTGTAATTGAATTGGCCTGCTACTTAAAAAGTTTAGACAAGGCTGCTAAGTGGAAAATTAATCAGTGACCTTGGTTAATGAGTGTTAGGGAAAAATGGAGTTAAATTGGTCTTAGAAAAAGATTAAGGGCAATTGAGATTGATTAAGGAATTTTTTGTTTACCTGATGGAAGAAGAAGTTGGGTTTAAATTTATTAGAAGGGAATTTCCTGTGAGGGTCTGCTCCTCTATGACAATCAACAAGTGATAGGGCCAAACAGTGAAGCATGTGGGGTTAGATCTAAGGAGTGCTGTGTTTACACATGGGCAGTTCTATGTTGGGGTTTGTAGGGTGACTTCTATGTATAACATCAAAGGTATTTGGACAGAGGATTCAGAGGAGGCAAAGAGCAAAAATATAGTATATGATGAAGTGTTGGTTTAGGTAGAATAGTGGAGACCAGAGTGTAAGGTACAGATAGGATGGCTGTTGTGTATATATGATGGCAGTGATGGAATTGAAAGGAAATAAGTTATGTACTATAGACAGTCCCAGACGAATAGTTGTGGGCGACGCGGGGGTTCGGGGGCGCAGCCCCCAACAAGTTGATGTGCATGCCTTCGGCATGTCTGCACTGACATCCATGCCGAGGCAGGGTTGCAGGCTTGCGAAGCAAGCATGTGACCCGTGCCGAAGGCATGGATGTCAGCACAGGCATGCCGAAGGCATGCACATCAACTTGTATTCCAACAAGTGATATTGGGGAAAACTAACTATTATATCTTAAGTAAGCGAAGTTTTTAAAAAAAGAACTCTATGTGGACATTGATGACTAAAAAAAGACAGTTCTGAGATTGAAATGGTGATGAACGCGTTCGTGACGAACGAGCGTCTAAATTTTCGCTTAATTTGCGCTAAACCGCTTTGAGGACGTGACACGGTGCGGAAACTGGCCAACTGTGGATACCATGGACAACAAATTATTCTGTCACTACAGTTGTTTCAACTCCTAGCGTGCCAGTGCCAGTGCCAGGCGTTCTTAGTACTGTAATGGGTATAGTATTTCTCGTCGACCGTCTTGACAACGATGACAAATTCAGGCAAACGTAGTCTGTGACTCTGTGGCACTACCCGACAGTTAGTACTAAGTTACAGTAGTTATTCCACATTACGTCCCTACTGTAGTAACTTCAGTGATGACACAGTACAGTACATCATCATCCTGAGCTACAGTAGTACCGGCGAGACTCAGAGACCGACTTTTCATAAATAAACGGAAGAAGCCATAAGGTCGATTTTTACTTCCCAGAATCTCCCCTGGTCGGACCCGAACAGACAGAAACGAGGCGAGTCCGAGTCCGAGTCCTGGGAATCCGGGTTTAATTTGTTGACGACGCGAATTCGAAATGTTATCAGGCAATAAAATCGCGATCGAGGGCGGACATACTTCCAGTGACTTGGTACTGTAGACTTATACATTAGTCCATGTGCATGCCCCAGGATTTGCCTCCCACGGACGCGGAGGGCGCACGCCGCGTGGCATCCGAATGTTGCCCTGACCTGAAAGACCAAAACATACCGTCACTGTTTTATAACCGTAGCAGTGGACGTGGTTGGCACCGCGATCAGCGGGCTATTAATAGCATGTATGCGGTAGATCCGAGTCCACCAAGTCGTGGTTTTCCCTTGGCATAGGGTACCTTGAATTCATAGCTCTCAAGCGGAGGCGTTTCCTCCTGAACTAACTCGTTGTCTTCAGGCCGGCCCTTGCCACCTTGACACGCGTCAACGGCATGACGCCAGGCGCTCAAGTCCCCTTCTCCCTGCATTTTGTCAATGACTGGTACGTATTACTAACCTGCCGTGGGACTGTCCGTGCTCTGCTTCACAACAACGACGGTTATGACAAGTCAGGAACAGGGCGTGGGGGTGCATACTCTCTGCCCGGACTTGGGGCAGCCCACGACAATGATGACAAACGACGACGACGACACCACGTGTAACCGACATGTCACCTAATGCAGCGCATTTCTGTCTGTCATCGACTCACCTCACCTTGGTGCTGCCAACGACATGATGCGTGTCACCAGCATCATGATGGCGCAGGGACCTCTCCACCCAGCCTTTGAGCAGCCACACACGATGACACCACATGTCACTCCCGCGACACGGGGCCCCACCTCAGCTTTGGGGAAGGATGGGCGGCAACAATAACGATGGTACTGAGAATTCATCGCAAGCGATGCGGTGCTATGCCGAGATTCCCGTGAAATGGGACGGTTGATGGCGGCGACAAGGACAACAGGGGCGTCATAAGGGTGGTGCGGAATGAATTTTGCTCCGCCTGGGCTTCCAGGTCATACAAATAACGTACTAATAACGAGGCCTAGGTCAGAATACTACAAGCCACAAGTGAGACACTCGTGAGAGGGAGTAGAGGTGACGAGGACACGCTAGGAGTGGGCCTACATGCATGGATGTCGTACAAGTGGAGGAGCCGCACGGTAGAGGTTGCGCCCCGCCCCTAAGGACTCGTAGCAAGAACCAAGGTTACTCTATGTATATCGTAATCTCCGTCCCATGACTTCCTCATCATGTGACCTCGGTGCTCCTCTACTCCAACGGCAACGGACGCTCATAATCCTCATATCACATACATTTCTTTCTCTAGCTGATTGCTTTGTTCGATTCGATGCGCTGTATTTCATGGTTCCTGTATGAACATTATACTACATCGGGCGTGCGTCCATGGTAGGATTGAGTTCGCTATGTCAACACGGAGGTTCAGAGGTTGAAACAACGTGCGAAAATAGGAGTGGAGTGATAGTAGACACACCGAGAACTAGGGGAATGAAGAATGATCGCTACTAGTACCAATTGACTCGTGATCCTGGATATGGTGGTTTTTCCCAGTGGTGGACAGCGACAGGGTGATCGGAACGCTGACGCGCAGCGATGAATGGATAGATGCCGATGCCCTGTTGGTCAGATCCAGATGGCCGATACTCTAGGTAAAGACTATCCAGCGCAGGTAACACCTCCGTGGCCATTTCCCCAGTGAGTTGTTGCAGTGCCGGCACGATGAACGGCTGCAGCACGCCCCCTATCCGCAGGGTCCGAACAGCAGTGAACGGGCGGAAAAGTTCTAGCCATTGCGCGTCTTCCATGTCGACTCCCAGATCAAGATAGCTACCTTGGATGTCGAGCTCTTCAACGATGGATGAGAGAAACGAAAATTGGTTGCATATCTGTGCCATGGACTCGACTTCCCAATCTACCTCTCTGCAACGAATTATCATGAAACATTTGAAGCCATCTGTCCCCTTCGGCAGATGAAGATAGATCTCGACGTGGTCATCGTTAAAGGATACCCGCGCACGACTGGATGACCCGAGTATCCCTGCATGACCGATGAAGTAGGGGAGTTGTTGGATGTCAAAGATGAGTTGATTGAAGAAAGAGACACCGAGAGAGTGGAGTCGAGGAGCATCGATTCGGGCCACGAGGTCTTCCAAATACTCGCTAACACCTTGGAAATCCAAGTTGGTGAGAGCAGGGAGGATAACACGTGTTAGGGGAGGTGGACGTCGATCGGGGCGAGATGCAGGGGATTGGAATTGGATGTTAAGGCCTGTGAGCCTAGTCAATGCAGATAGGCATGTCACCATCGCCTCGGGTGAAATGTAACCGGTATGCGGTATCCCCCAAAGGGAGAGATCAGAAAGGTCGCTGGCAGACAAAAGAAGTCTTGGCAATCCCGGGAATGGAATGCCTCCCAAGAAGAGTCTTTGTAGACGTAGGGCGGATCCACCCAAGAACATATCGGGAAGCGCCGGGGTAGTCTCACAAGTCCAAAGTTGAAGGCTTGTCAGTGCTGGAAACGGCTCCTGCATCATTGGGACCAATCGCTCCAATTGTGAATTTGTTAGAGCGTTGATGAGAATCGTGATTATGCGGTCACGGTGCTCGAGTGTAGCAATGACGTCATCCACATCATCGAGACCCTGCGCCAATATTTCGATAGGCAAGGGTGGCCAGACATCCAACGTCTTCCTCGCAGGTGTTTCATGTATGCAGCGAAGGCGCAGATCGAGACGGAGCGGTGATACAAACACGACGGATCGCCACCTTCGGCATACGTGCACCAGCCTATTCCACGGCCACGACCACGGCTCCATGAAAGACGACGTGAGCTCGGCCTCTCGGTAGAAGTCGAAGATGTCTAGGAGAACATTGTCGGGGAGCGCTCCGATTGTCACACGTGGGGAAATCCGGCCTGCACCACACAATTAAGTGATCGCTGCGGGTGCTGCGGGTGAGACGTACCGTTGCGTGCCCAATTTCTCCCGACGCCACTCCGATCCCGATAGATCGCACTTCCAAAATTTGCGAGATGGGTAGTCGTGTTGTACATTGCCAGAGTGTGAATTGTGGGTGATACTAATATTGAGGATGGATGGCTGATGGGTTCTCTAGTGCGCCTGATTACGGACTAGTGAGTACAGAGTGAGAAACCTTTGCAATCGGCGGCGGCAGTAGGGGTTTTCAACCTACTTGAGAGAGCTCGTCAAGAATATATATATTACTGACCGAGAGGGCGTGTGGCTCTCGTCGAGGTGTAATATTCACACACGCTGTGTACACGTGTACACCGCATGCCACCCTAATTAGTTCACCTCATGAATCCATGGCTGCGCTCTTCATGCCGCCACAGAAGAAACGTGCCATCGTGCAAGTCATTCTGCGACAGTGACAGCCAAAATTAAATCTGAATTCTATTAGGTGCAACGCTTTGTCCGTACACATAACGAACGATACAGCGGATGCATGCCCTCGACAGGCGGAACCCAGAATCCCTGAATTTGAGATCGCCGCGGGTGGCCGCTGTTCACCAGCGAAGGGCATAGCACCTCGAGGGCGATCAGAAGATGAATAGCATCCTCATAGAGTGCATAGCCAATCAACGCCCACTGCACTGCAACAGATATACTAAGGGTCCGCTGAATTTAGCAAAGGCCGCAACAAGGAAGAGGCGTGGATCAGGGTTGGATCCTGGTAATCTGATAGGCTGTGCTTACTGTTTGGGTGTAAGATATTGGGACCACCATATTACGTCAACAGATTGAGCAGCACTGTGTGTAAGTGCAAGACATGCAGCCCGAGTTCTTGGTCGCTTCCGACGTTGCACAGATTTGCAATAATACAGGGAGAGCAGGGGAAATGGACGCACAAGGCTAGGGCTTGGATGTGGTGGCCGTGATGTGCCTCACAGCGTACTGGCAGAGTTTGTTGTGACACGCCACGGCCGCGTTGGTTTGTAGGAGAACACGTGGTGAAGAGGCTGTATCACTCTTACATGCGGCAGCCGCAGGGAGTTCGAGGAAATATTTATGCTGGCGGCAGTGGTGAATCGAGGCAACACCAATTGCGTTTCCAGATATAAGGAGGGAGGACGGAGGAGGGACGGGCACCGATGCAATTGTGGATTGTTGAGGAAGGAAATGTCTGTTCTGTCCCTGGTAGCCATGCTCGGAATCGGGATGCACACAAAACGAACTTGAAGGCCTCATCCGATGGGGAGAGGGGTCGCGCCGCCAAGGACTTGGAGGGTTCAACCAACGTTACTCTACTCTACGTACAAGACCCGCCATATGTACTACTTGTCCCGTGACTTCCTCATCATGTGACCTCTACAACCTTCCCTAATCGCAATACATTTCTCTAGTTGATTGCTTTGTTCGACTCGATGCGCTGTATTTCATAGATGCCTCCGGTATGAACATCATACTACATCGGGCGTGCGCCCATGCTTGGATTGAATTCGTTATGTCAACACAGGGAGGTTCAAAGGATGAAACAGTGCGCGAAAATAGGAGTGGAGTAATAGTAGACACACCGGGAACTAGGGGGTTGAAGAATGAAGAACACTGCTCGCTAGTACCAATTGAGTCGCGGTTCTGGATGAGGTGGTCTTTCCCAGCGGTGGACAGCGACAGGGTGATCGGAACGCTGACGCGCAGCGATGAATGGATAGATGCCTTGTTGGTCAGATCCAGATGGCTGGTACTCCTCTAGGTAAAGACTGTCCAACGCAGGTAACATCTCCGTGGCCCTTTCCCCAGTGAGTTCTTGCAGTACCGGCACGATGAGCGACTGCAGCTCGCGACGTATCCGCAGGGTCCGAACAGCAGTGAACGGGCGGAAAAGTTCTAGCCATTGCGCGTCTTCCATGTCGACTTTCCAAGTTAATTCCAGATAAAGATAGCTAACTTGGATGTCGAGCTGTTCAACGATGGACAGGAGAAACGAAAATTGGTTGCATATCTGTGCCATGGATCCGACTTGCCAATCTACCTTTCTGCAAAAGATTGCTAAGTCGAGATTTTTGGGGGGATCTAACCCCTTCGGCGGATAAAGATTGATCTCGACGTGGTTTTTGACAAAGATTACACGGGCATGACTGGATGACCTGAGTATCCCTGCGTAGCCGACGAAGTAGGGGAGTTGTTGGATGTCAAAGATGAGCTGATTGGATAAAGAGATCTGGAGAGAGTGGAGTCGAGGAGCATCAATTCGGGCCACGAGGTCTTCCAAATACTCGCTAACACCTCGGAAATGCAACTCTTCAAGAGCATGGAGGATAACACGTGCTAGGGGAGGTGGACGTCGGCCTCTTCGATCGGGGCGAGATGCAGGGGATTCGAATTGGATGACAAGGTGTGTGAGCCTAGTCAATGCGGATAGGCATGTCACCATTGCCTCGGGTGAAATGTAACCGGTATGCGGTATCCGCCCAAGGGAGAGACGAGAAAGGTCTCTGGTAGACAAAAGGAGTCTTGGCAATCCCGGGAATGGAATGCCGCCCAGTAAGAGTTCTTGTAAACGTGGGGCGGATCCACCTAAGAACATATCGGGAAGCGCCGAGGGAGTCTCATAAGTCCGAAGTAGAAGGCTCGTCAGTGCCGGAAATGGCTCCTGCATCATTGAGACCAATTGCTCCAATTGTGAACTTGTTAGATCGGAGATCAGAATCTTGCGTATGCGGTCACTGTGCTCAAGTGTGGCAATGACGTTATCCACACCATAGGGATGCACCAAGTCTATCTCGATAGGCAAGGGCGGCCAGACATCCAACGTCTCCCTTACAGGTGTGTTATGTGTGCAGCAAAGGTGCAGATCGAGACGGACCGGTGATGCAAACACGACGGATCGCCATCTTCGGCATACGTGCACCAGCCTATTCCACGGCCACGGCTCCAGAGGCGATTTGAGTCGGTAGATGTCAAAGATGTCTAGGAGGACATTATCGGGGAGCGCTCCGATTGTCACACGTGGGGAAATCAGGCCTGCACAACACAATTAAGTGATCGCTGCGGGTGCTGCTCACGAGACGTACCCTTCTTGTTGTGTGCCCAATTCCTCCCAGCGTCACTCCGATCCCGATAGATGGCGCTTCTAAGATTTGCGAGATGGGTAGTCGCGTTGTACATTGCCAGAGTGTGAATTGTGGGCGATATTAATATTGAGGATGGATGGCTGATGGCTTCTCTAGTGCACCTGATTACGGATTATTGAGTATCAAGTGAGAAACCTTTGCAATCAGCGGCGGCAGTAGGGGTTTTCAACCTACTTACAGCGGTTTTCATTAGAAGTGGCCCTTGTTGCTATGATCATACAAGCGGACCTCCAAGATTTGACAGCGGGGATCATAGTTAAGTCAAAATTAAATTATTCGGATATTAGTTATCTTGCAAGATTTGGGGTTATCAAATAGCTATCCCTGCCTGCCAGCGTCTCTCCCTGCAAGTTCTGAGTTATCACGATAGTTATCCTGTTTGCCGCCTCCCAACTCCGCATCCGAGTCTTCTTTTCCCCCTCCACCGAGCATCCCTTTGAGTGCCCCCCCTTCCACTGATGGGCTGCCGTCAATACAGCCACGACTAGTACCCCAACTTCGAGCACCACGGTCACCAATCAATATCCCTGTGATGACTATCGGGGGTCAGTGAATGTTCACTCAAACAGTTGCGAAGCACACATCGAGTTTTGAGCAAGCCAGTCGACCCAGGTTGGCCGGCCAACCTCGCCCCTCACCAGACAAGGCAGCCTGCCAGCTACGAATATGGACCATGGACCTCCCTCCCTCCCAGTGACAACCTCCGCATCCTCCCTGACGTCCCACGCGGGGAGGACCGGAAGCGCCTAGCTGAAGAGATTGTCAACGTGACAAGTCTCGAATACATCATGGTTGAGCATGCGTTTGGTGATGACAAGCATGTCCCCCTCCGCACGGTACGCCTCCATTATCCCTGCCAAGATTTTCCGGAACTCTGTGTATTGCATCCTGCTTCTTGTGCCCACAGTTGTTGATGCCGTCGTCGAGACGAGAAGTGTGAACTGCCGCAGAAAGGATATGCCATGGCCGCGGCCATGTGCGGTGCTAGCTGGGACGAGGGCGGAGAAAGTAGTCTGCACGAGAGAGCGCTACGTTGTCAGAGTGCGGAACGCCGGGGACTCATTGTCGCAGTGGTGCTCCGCAGCTGCCAGGGGGCAACACCCTGAAATGGCCTGCACGGTGGCTATCTGCGTGTGCAACAGCTGGAACCACAATTCTTTGACTGGCGCATTGTCGTTGTCCGTTGTGGTCGGCGCCTGCTTGCTCGAAGGGCGCATCGCCACCATGTTGTGCGTTATAAATGCAGATTCCAAAAAAAAAAAACCCAGGGTGGCCACATATGCTCAATGTGATTGCAGTACAGGTCACACATCCCTAGAACATGTACATTACAGTAGTTCCAATAGTCTTCTGCTTGCCCGGCCTAACCTGGACTGCTGGCCTGCCCAACTGGGCCTGTTGATCCGTTGGAGGCTTGACCTTAAGTTAGCATCGAAATATGAGTAAAGATTATATAATTTGATTTTTTAACTTTCTTTTTTTAATTATTACAATAATTTAGTGTGAGAAAAAAAATCGGCGCAAGCTGCCGAACCACATTCAATCTCAGCCCTATGGCTGTAAAAACCGAAATAGGGGTCTGTCACTTTGAAAACCGCTGTAAGAGAGCTCGTCAAGTATATAGATATTACTGATGGAGAGGGCGTGTGGCTCTCATCGAGGTGTAGTCATATTCACACGCATGGTGTACACATGTGCACTGCACACCACCCATATTAGTTCGCTTCATGAATCCATGGCTGTGCTCTTCACGCTGCCACAGAAGAAACGTGCTAAGATAGCGCTCACCCGGATCGGTCACCCTTATGTAATCCCAACCCCAACCCTAGGGACATGGCCAAATCCTGGAGGTTTGTCCGCTAAAGGCTCTCCCTTGCCCCTGTTTGTGGGGCAGGTTTGCTTTCCTGTAATTTCCAGTGATGTGTATGGCCAGCCCTTGTTTTAGGACAGTACAGTAAGTAGATAGTTTGCCTAGTAGTAGTACGTGACCGCCCTGTACCTCATTGCTACGCTGTGCAGAATACAAGTCAGATTCAAAAAAAAAAAAAAAATCACACTCTGGTGTGTCTGGGTGTATTCCGAGTCCTCGGAATCCAAGACATACTCCACAGTTGACTTTGGGAGAGCTTTTGGTAAGGAAAGACATGCCAGAGTTGTTTTGTTCTTTTGGGGCATATTCAGGGTGCTTGCTTGCTCAGCGGCCTCTTGCGTGTTGTCTTTACCAGTGCCTATCTAGCCACATTTCTGATTACATAAGCGGCCAAATCCTTCGTCACAAAGTCTTCAATAAATTTCTGAGCATCCTGGTGCATCACAAACATGGTTCTGAGCCTTTTTACAAAAATTTATTCTGAGGTGAAAAACTTGGCCAATTTTGACCCCATTAAAAATTGGGCTGCAAGGGCTTAATGACAAGTATCATAGGTACAATCTGTAGGTCATAAATATAATATATTGGTGTTTCTAGTGATGCTATAGAGGGAGGAAGAATCGAGCAAAACTGCTTAAGTAAACGTGACCGATCCGGGTGAGCGCTATCTTACAGCGGTTTTTAAAGTGACAGACCCCTATTTCGGTTTTTACAGCCATAGGGCTGAGATTGAATGTGGTTCAGCAGCTTGCACTGATTTTTTTTCTCACACTAAATTATTGTAATAATTAAAAAGAGAAAGTTAAAAAATCAAATTATATAATCTTTACTCATATTTCGATGCTAACTTAAGGTCAAGCCTCCAATGGATCAACAGGCCTGGTTGGGCAGGCCGGTGGGAAAAGCAGTCTGGGTTAGGCTGGGCAAGCAGAAGACTATTGGAAGTCATCACCATTTCTACAAAAAACTTGCAGCCTTTCAGCCACTTTTCATTCCTTTTGGCTGGTTCACAAGTTACAAGACAGTACAAGTTGTAAAAAGACAGGAAAGTTGACAAGCTGTTAGAATTTGTAATTAGGTAATTTAGGTTTCATTGGTATCTCAATCAATTGCCTATACCACCTGGGTACTCCCACAATCCCCCGGTCGAACTACACTCCCGATTTCCCATGCTTCACTAGATTCCCGATTCCCACAGTCCGTTCCGTTGACAGCGGCTGTTCTCACTTCCAGTCTTTGCATTCAGGTCACAAAATATATATATATATATTTTATTAATCTACAGCAGTCCTACAAAATTAATCTACACAAAATATACTAATTTATAAATTGTTTCGCTGCCTGTGGACGCGCATGATACGTGTGATGGGGGGACATTGCTCGTGGCACCTGCTCGTTGGGGGTGAGGCGCCAGCATGCTGACAGCTGGGCACCCGCATCAGCGCGCGGGGTCGTTGCTCATGGCACCTGCTCATCCAGGGGTGATGCGCTGGTGTGTTGATGGCCGGGCACTCACATCAGCACGTGGAGTCGTTGCTAGTGTTCCGCACAGGTGCAGGTAAAACCGCGGTTTTTACCTCAAGGGTTGCCATGGTGTTGGTACGGTGTGTAGTGTTCCGCACGGGTGCGGGTAAAACCGCG